>CAUYSK010002964.1:0-51800 GCA_963575035.1 Avahi laniger
TCTTCCTTACAGCTGGGCTGGGAGGCCACGGGCCAGTTTGAGCACAGATTGGAGGGCCTCCCAACTGGAATGGAATCAGAGACTTGCGTGGCCTCAGGTTTGTTTACTTTTGGCATTACCGGGGGTTTGCTGGCCCTCTGGTTGTTAGGGAGGCCAGCGGCTCTGAGTGGCCCCGACCCAGAGTCAGGTTTAGCGCTGGGAGGAATCACGTACGAGCAAGATCAGCACCATCCTGCTCACTCTCCCCGAAGCACACAGCGGTGCGGGCTGGGCCAGCTGTCTGAGACATCCCCTGAACCCCCCAGTGCAGCTGGATCTCCCCTGCTTTGTGCCAGCGGGGCCTGTCATTATGAAATCGCACTGCTCCAGGCCATGTGACAAGCACACTGCGGGCAAATCATACAGGAAGGGAGAATGAGAGAGGAACTGCATTTTCTTTCCTTCCATTCTCTTTGCAGAAAGCCTGCAAGTGTTATGCTAAAATACGCCTATTGATTTGGGTATAAATAGCCCCCTTTTTCTAATCCAGATGCAGCCATATCCCCCTCTGTACAGGGTTGGTGATTCTCTGTTGTGTCTTGGGAGTAATAAGAATATTCCACTGGAAAAAATGCAGGCAAATCAGCCCAGCTGAGATTACATAAAGGGAGAAGGAAAATTGGAGAAAGTATGCAATAAACCTCAATATCTAGTTGAGTGTGATTTTTAACAAAAGGCTTTTGCATTTAGCTCAATGACTTAAGATTTTCAGATAGTAGTTAAATGCATTTTATTCAAACTTTTCCAGCCCTGTGCAGGAGCCATTTCAGTAGGCAAGGTAATTCTTCTGGAAAGGCATAAGCTGCTAAAATCAGAAGCTTAGGGGTGGATTTCAGCTCCTTGGTGATTTGTATTTAGAACTTCAGAGGCTTGGACCCTGCTAATAAATTGCGGGGCCTCTTACAGGCAAGTTCCACTTTCCAGATCTAGGAGAGGGTCCTCTTCTCTTGAAATATCTGGCAAATCTTGATTTATCCTTAGGTTTTTACTATGCCATAGCCTCACTGTTTGTGGACTCCAAAGCCTGCCAATGTATTTGGTATTTATCTTAGCCCCTGCCTTGCTTCTCGAATGCTACCCATAATTCTTTTCCTCTTGCCCTTAGATATTTTGGCCTTGTAAAGCCACATTTCCCAAAACATGTTCTCATCAGATCTATGAGACGCTGCACAATAAAAGACTTCATGGTCAATTGAGACTGAGAAATGATGCCTACTACCCACGTCTTTTGGAAATTTGTGATGCGTTTTTTAATAGGCACTAAAGGAGAGTCATTTACATTTGTTTAAATGAATATATGTATAGTTATTTATATTATATCAATGTGTCTATTCGCCTCCTAAGAATTACTAGTTTTCAGAATTTGCTTCGGGCATTTCTATTATAACGTCCGCAGACTTCAAAATCTGTCTAGAGTCCAGACCACTAGTGCAAGTTACTACCAAATGGACGTGGGTCATCACACCCTGTGAAAAGGCTACTTTTGAAGGCAGAGGTTGTTACTGGCTAATCGGGTAAACAGAAACGAAAGGAATCAAATGTTGAGCAAAGCATGGACTGGCTGGAATAAAGCGGATCAGCTGCTTTCCGTGGTGGAGAGGTGCTGAAACAAGGGTGCCTTGGTGCTGTTAAAAATGGGTCCCTGGCAGAGCCGTACAAGTAACTGCTCAGAGAGTGCTGCCCGGGACGCCCGGGTACAAATCCTGTGCAGAACAACTGCAGGAGAGACAACAGGAGGGGACAGGGCACACGCTGGACAGGGGATTAACAGAAACGCTGCTGCCACTAATTGGATATGTGAGCCTGGGCAAGCCGTTTAACATCCCCACGTCTTATTTGTCAAATAAGGTTATTGGACAGGATGCGAGTTCACTCCGAGTTCTAAAAATCATAATCCATAATGACTCTCGCTAAGTATGTCTGTATGTGAGCACAGGAGACATCAAACCATGCATATTTGCCCCAGGCCCCTGGACTCTGGTCCCTTTTTTATCCCCGTGAGATGATTTGCTTCGGAACCATGTGAGTTACATGAATCGATACGAGTATTCTATCCTGGGTCAATATGGAATTGCAAGTTTGGGAAAGGGGCGAGTCCTGGAGACAGGAATGTTGCAAGCACCTTGGAAATGTCAGTTCCCTCTGTTGAGAAGAAGGTTCTCCTTTCAAGGAGGCAGCTTTTCATCACGTGCTTCGCAAACATTCTATTAAATAATAAATGTCTATTATGCACCAGGCTCTGTTCTAGGCGCCTGGGATACTTGGGATGTGTGCGTGAAGGGGAGACACAAGAGACAAAATTTCCCTACTTTTATGGAGTTTATGTTTTAGTAATGGGAGGCATAATAAACAATAAGCCTAATAAATAAGTAATGTATGCAGCAAATAGTAAATTATATAGCATGTTAGAAGATGATAAATACCATAAACAAGGACGAGTGTGAGGGGCACATAATTATAAATAGGGTCGTTAGTGGAAGCTGCGCTGAGAAAGGGACCTTTGAGCAAAGACCTGAGGAGGTGACGGAGGAAAGCACGTGGCTATCGGGAGGAAGAAGGGCGCAGGCAGCGGAAACATCCGGTGCAGAGCACGAGCGTGCCTGGTGGGTTCCAAGAGTGGCAACAGAACCCGCGAAGCTGGAGTGGCATAAACTAGTGTGGGTTTTGTCAAGGAGAAGGCTGTGCTGCTTTGTCCAGCTAGGGGGAAAAAACCCGAAAAACATTGGCCCTGCTTAAAGCAACTTCCATGCCCATCAGCAGCATCACCTGGCCTCAGACTTCGTCTCCTTGTAGGAAGTCTCCTGTGAGCCTCCCTGCCTGGCCCGAGATACCCAGTTAGCACCTGCACGTCAGCATACCCTCTCCCCCAGCAACAAAGCATCCAGCCTCCGCATCTGTAGCACCCTCCCCTGTAATTTACGCATTCTATGGTGAGTTTAAGTGCTGACTCTATCATTATCTGAGTTTATTACCGTTTCCATTTGCATATGTTTAATTGGGGATGGATGGGCATGAAACCTCTGGACAGATTCCAATTTGGAAGTCTGCATGTCTCTCCTCGACCTTACTTCCCCCAACCCCCAATCCTCTGGCTTCTTTAGAGCCTGGACCGGGGCCAGTTGTACATAAAGCTGTGAAATAGGTAAATGTTCTTAGCAACCCTGTTGTTCTCTTCTGTGTCTGCCTACTTCCTTGTCCCTGCTGTGCACATGTTCTTACATTCCTGACTTCCAAGCAGCCAGGACAGCACAGTGAACCTGCCTCCCTCCCCAACCCCATGAACCATCAATACTGGGTCTCAACCAGGAATGATCAATTTTCCACATTAACATAAGCCTGGTGGTTACCCCTTGTGCGATGGGATTCTGCTTTTTGACAGAGGGTAGGGGGTACTGGGGAGGATTCTCAGTGTCCTGAACTCTGAAAATCATTACCAAATGGCAGGAAACCACCTACTCAGAGGATCAACCCTGGCCCCTGCTGCCCACTTACTTTCCAGCTGAGCTCTCCCCGCTTCCCCTAAATCACCTTTGCGCACAGGAGTTCACTGCTTTTGATTAATATTAGGGGGGCAGAGAGGAAACCTGTGGGTAGTACGGTATGTAGCGAAATGTTTGCATGAGTCTCTGAATTGCTCTTGGGAGCCAGGAAGCAGCCCAAGCCAAGGGAAGGGTGGAAGGAATTGTTGCCCGGTGGCCAGCAAGTGGTTTTATTTTACACGACTGTGTCTCCCATGTTGCTTCCATTTTGAAATAGTGTGCACAGGTGCCCCATCTGATTCAATGTCAACCCTCATCGTGATTTGTAGTCTCACCTGATCACATCCAGATCGCTCTGCTGTTTGCCCTTGTCTGCTGAGCTGCAGTTCACGAGTAGGGAGCCAGAACCAGGCATTTTTAGGATTCAGAGCGAGCATATCTATCTCTCCCTTCTCCCTAAATCTTCATCCATGTAGATTTTAATGCAATCAACAATGGATCTAATCTATATTTCTTTGAAAAGAGGCACTGCCAGCCTATAGAGAATATTAAACTGAACGAAGAGATTACGATGACTAGATATGCAAAACCCCTGGAAGAGCTAAAATGAGTACGAGGGCACTCGATGACCCATTTATGATCTTGTGTCCCATGTTTTTGCCATCGCTACCACCACCACCACCACCCCCATCATCAGCATCGTAAGTTAGTATGATAGCCATCAGTTACTGAATGCTTATTTTGTCACTCTGACAGATATTTAATGAGAATGACTTTTCAAATGACCTCAACCACCTTAGGAAGGGATTGTTCTTATCTGCATATTACAGACTCAAAAGGACAGTTATTGAGAGGTTTAGTAGCTTGCTCAAGACCCAAGCCAACCAAATAGCCAAAAGTCTGTATCATCAAATATAGACAAATAGCTAAAATGTATATGTACAAATAAAGATGGATTTCTAAGGAGTAATTCACTTTAGGTGAGATCGAGAAGGCTTCTTGTTGGGCAGAACAGCACACACAAGTTACTAACACCAGGTTAGGACTCCAGCTACGTGGAGGGTAACAAAGGTCATCACAGCATCAGCCACCAGAAATAGAAGCTCAAATACTTTTGCCCCGCTTCTTGTCTTGGTATTGTAGTCACCAAGAGGAACGCAGTAGTCAAGCGCTAGATGGAACGACACTTGACTCACCCAGAGAAGAGACATAGAACAAGATTGGCTCCCACAGTGAGTGCTGGTCCTCAGTGGCTAGCGGGTGCCCTGTGCAGCCTACACAGGACAATTGGCTTAGACACACCCCTTCATGCTGCAATAGAAGGTCACCGACGCTTGCCGTGTGGAGTGTGAAACACTGAAAGCTGGGGCAGGCCTGGGGCCAACAGCAGAACAAAGGAGCCTATGTTGAGCTTGAAACAGAGAAAGATACTCCCGCACAAGATGGTAAGCCTGGCGCAGGCTGTGTGGGCTCTTTATCTTCTGGTAAGGAGGTTCCAAGGCCAAGGCACATTCTTACGCAGCCACACGGGGGCTGGAAGACTGCGCAAGGGATTGCCGTTCCCAGCACTTGTTTAGGCCACGAGCTTTTCTGGTGCCTTCAGGTGGGATCCCACTGCACGTGAACTTCTCAGAAACACACCTGTTCAAATAAGCCATCCCTGTATCACCCTGAGCATGACCTCTCCTCGCTTGTTGTTGGGTCCTTTTCTGTCTTTTGTGTTCCAATAGTGATATTTGACTGTCCCCTGGGTAGGTGCCTATGAAGAAAGAACGCAAAGACTTCTTTGTTAGTGAGTCTAAAAACTACCTCCCCTGAGAAGCCTCCTTATCAGCAGGCACAGTGTTCCTTCCTCCGTGCCTGCCATGCACCTTGTTTCTACTTCAGTTATTAACACATTGATGTTGTCACCATGTGTTAATAATTTTCAGAGTTCCAGGATACTGAAAATCCTCCCCAGTACCCCCCTACCCTCTTTCAAAAAGCAGAACCCCACCCGACAAGAGGTAGCCACCAGCTCTTACAGCCTTAGACTTTGTTCTAAGCCTTTAACGTTTATTGACCAATTTAATCTTCCCAGTCGCCCTACAAGGTAGATACTATTACTGTCCCCATTATACAGATGAGAAACTCAGGCACAAGAGAGAGTGACTAGCTCAGTGTCATCCAGCTAGTCTCTGGCAGAGCCAGGACCGTGGACCCAGGGGGTTTGGTGCCAGCATCTGGGCCTTAATCACATCCTTGTCCCAGTGGTTGGCTTTACCTGTTCATGTGGCCGTTTCCTAATTAGGGCACATGTCAAAGGCAGGTTTGGTATGTCTTTGTCCTCGGCTCTGGGCACAGTGCCTGGTGCGCAGCAGGCACTTAGGAATTGTTTGGTGTGGGAGTGAGTGAAACAAAGGTGGTCAGAGGGAAGGACCGAGGGGCAGATCATGCAGGATTCTCTCTTTGCTTCGAGGCACTTGACTGCAGCCTGGACTTGTTGTCTTGGGACAGACAGGGCGTGAGAGCGGCAGGGAGGCACTGCAGAATGAGCCTTGTCTGACTAGTTTTAGCCCAATGGCTGAGTTTAGACCTCCTCTGACACCACCCTGGCTTTCAGAAGAGGAAGAGATTTTAGTGCACTTCTCCCCTCTATTCCATTTGTTTCTAGAAACCTGCCCTGGTTTTTCCCCACTTGGTGGCATTTATGTCACCGCCTTTTGTGCTCTCAGTTAATATCTCCATTGTGGCATGCGTCACCCCTCGTCACAACAATCTGTGTTTGCATGTCTCCCCTCCCTCCTTGGCGGCCTGCCTGCGAATGTCCCAGGGGAATGACCCTGGACTATGGTTGTCATCCTGTGCCCAATGTCTAGCCCAGGCTGGCCCACCGCAGGCCCCCGAGCCACATTTCCTGAAGGAACGGATGCTTGGCTGTTGCTAGACCTATGGTGCAGGTGGGCAAAGAAAGTACAGAAAGGAAGTCATTATTCAGCATTTGAAAAATAAAAAAGAAGAGACTGGTCTCTGGCCAAGGAACCAAGAATCATTTAGAACTTGTTTCTCCTCCTCTTTCCTCTCTCTTTCCCTTCAGCTCTCGTCACTTGCTAAGCGATGCAGATAAATTCTCTCAGAATTGGTTGAGAGAGGCTGAAAAGGTGGTTGGACTGGGTGGGGAGTAGGGAGTTGGAGGAAACATAAAACAATAAAGATGATTTAATTTATGTCTGTTTGCAGCAACCAGCTGGCTGTGCCATCAATTATGACGCCCTCGTAGTTATTAAAGAGCGCCTCTGTCGTGGCTCCTTATTAGCTAGGGATTTATGGAGTGCAGAGGCGCCGGGGGAAGCACTGAGATTTCGCTCGTGACCACACCTGTGCATGTCTGGCTTGTCTGTCTCTCAGCCCTGTCTCTGCTCACATGCCCTCGTTCTTCAGCCCTCTAGCCTCAGGTCCAACTCCCAGAATGTCTTGCTCCTAAAGCATGCGTGATGGAAAACAATTCCACTCACTTGTACTTGGATTCACTGTGTGTCTGTCTCAACTCCTGTGGCTGTAATAGTCCTGCTTTCCAGGCAGAAAGTGTTCTTGGCTTGCTCAAATATTTCTAGAGTTTTCTGTGTCATAAATCACCTCTGTTGGTAGTGCCTCTGGTTTCAGTCTACTATTTAAGAGAAAAGAGACCAGATACTGGATTTCATTTTAGCCGGGTCTCATGTTGCAGCATGAGTCCTGGAACCTGAGCCCTCGGTATCCCCGGCCTGTGTGGCGTCTTCTCATCTTGAAGCCCTTTTGCGAATGGATCTCAGCCTCCCTTAAGGAAACTGGAAGTTTCTCTACCCTGGTCTCTGGACTTACTGCAAATAAGTAAGTTATTCTTGGATGCCTTGACATTAAAGGCACATTTCTTTTTAACACAACTGGATGCTTTACTCATTCCTCAGAGCAATTTATTCCTAATTATAACCAATTATTATGTGTGATACCAGAAAAAAAAGGCAAAAAACAAATTGCGTTTTTAAATTTAAAATCTGCGTAGGGAAAAATAATGATATGGAACCAATTATGTCAATTCAAGTCAGTTGCACAATTTTTCCTTTGAAGATAACATTTTTAGAGAACTGAAAGAGTTTCCATATTTTGATCCCTTGAAGTACCAAAGCGACAACTCGGGCAGCAGGAGATGACACAAGGAAAGCGGCAATTTAGTTATTTACCCAGAAATGCAGAGTTAGGTGTTGATAATGAGTGGCTAGATCACACTTGACATTTTGCAAAGTGACTTCTAATCACACCTGCATATGCAGACACACGTGTACAGAGGCTGCGTGTGGAATCGAATGGGAGAAAAGGGCAGAACTGGGTCTCCTCCTTAGGGGCAGAATCTAATGTAAATGGTTCCTGTCTTGGCGAGGATGGAATAAGAAAAGTACAAGCATGCAATGGGAGATCAGGAGTTAAACCCACAAATGAACATTAGCTGGGCTAGATTTATGTGCACACGCACAAATCAGATCTGTTTACACACGCAGATGCACTTGCATCTTTGGCAGCTCCTCCATGGGCACAACTGCTGTTGCTACCTGACCTGGATGTTGAGGGATGCGGCTGTCCATAGGGGTGACGGTCAAAGCAGCCCTGGATGGTGGAGCTCCAGACTTCTGTGCTCTCACTTGGCTGCCGGGCTTCATGGTCTCTCAAACAGCAGGCAGGCCGGGCGAGCGGAGGTGGATTTGGTTCTTTATTAATGACTCTGGAGAGTCCCGGGTGTGTTCCTTTCACAAATCATGTGTCAAAACCATATATACTCGCCATCAGATGGGTATTAACCGACTTAAGTGACCAACACGTAAGTGCACGTATAATAGTAACATTCATCGGTGTCAGGCAGGTGGCGGGGGAGGAGGGGATGGGCATAGTCACACCTAATGGGTGTGGTGCACACTGGGGGCTGGACACGCTAGAAGCTCTAACTCAAGTGGGGCAAAGACAATGTATGTAACCTAAACATTTGTAACCCTGTAATATGCTAAAGTAATAATAATAAAAAGCCCATTAAAGCTGAAAGCAACTTAAAGGCTGTGGGTCCAATCCCCTCCTTTTAAAGACAGGGAGCCTGGGTCAGAGAGAACCCGGAGCTGCTTCAGGTCTCATGACTTCTCAGTGCCTGAAGCCTGACCTTCCCCCTGAGCTGCTCCGACCACTGCATGGCACTTGCTAAGCTTGCAGGGTGCCCAGCTGACAGCCCTGATACTGGCAATAAAGGTGATGAGGAGCATGCACCTCCCCCTCCCCCTTAGAAGTGGCCCTCAGTTATGGTCCGAAGTGCCCCGTGGTTGAAGTGAACATCCCTACACAGTTCCCCGCCTCCAGAGCAGTCGGACCTGCTGCTCTCTTCTACTGGGTCAGGGGCTGTGGCTGCCTGGACGCTGAGTACAGAGTAGACTATAGAGGTCCCTAAGTGGAAGGCTCAGTCATTCTGGAAATACTCGTCGAGTGCCTACTGTGTGCCAGGCCTGCTTCATGCATTGGAAACACAGCAAGGAATGAGACAAAGTCCCCACCGTGTGGATCTTATTTTCTCGGAGAGATGGACTCCACGGCACCACCGGCTAAGAGGTGGAGCATCTATGTCTAGGGTGGAGGAGATGCTCCCCCTCTCCTCTTAGGAGGAGGCCTGCGCCCCCCGCGGTTTGGCATGCTTCCTGGCATTCGCTGCAGATACTGGGATGTCCTAGTACCTACTGACTTCTCCTATTTTCGGTTCCCACCTGGCCTCTGTGGGATTTTGAGTTTGCACCCTGTGCTGACCACGACTTCCCCGTCGAGCAGGAGGAGCCTGCTGGCTTCCAGCAGTGAGAACAAGCATGGTTTCAGGCCCCCGCCCCAACGCAGCCAGCTACAGCCGCTGACACTTAGAGGATGAAATAAATCGGGTTTTGCGATCAGGACAGATGTGTGAGGAGACAAATTTAGACTAAACAGGGCTTACTGCAGGTCACAACTGAGGGACATCAGAGGTGCAGAAGTTGAGGGAAGAGGGAGGGCAACTTTAATCGGAGAGAGTGAGTATGAAATCCAATTAGCCTCTCATTTTCATTTGCAGGAGGAACATTCAATTCACTTAACGCCACTCCACAGATCCTTCTCCTCTCATCTGTACCCAGAGGAAAACAAATTCCGGTGCGATAGAGCTTTTGCACCGCGGCGGACCGCAGCAGAGAGAGCGCGTGGCTGCAGGTGAGGAGGCTTGGGTCCCAGGCGTGGCTCTGCCCCACGGCTTCCGAGACCCTGGGCATGTTGCCTCACCCCCAGGGGACCCACGACTCAGCTGCCGAATGTGGAAATTGAATTCAATCATGTTAAAGGCCTCTTTAACTCCAAAACGCTGTGTGTGTTTTTCAGTGCGTATCTGCATACCACGGCTTAGTAAGGTATGCAGTTACGATTTGGAATGACTCATTACGACTCTGCCAATAGAAGTCTGAGCTTTAGAATCAGACAAACCTGCATTTCAGCGGTGACCCCAACCACTTCACTTTAAGCCCGTTACTTAATCTTTCTAATCCTCAGTTTATAAAATCAGGACAATAGTAATAGTCTTTGTTTTATAGAATGTTTTGTGGATGAAATGAGCTCATGTATTCAAAGCACTCTGTATAGCATGGGAGATGCAGCAAGACTCAGTAAGTCTTTACTCATTCCTACCTAGTGATCCCGTTTGCTATAAAGTTTCAGAATAACTTGGATATTTTATCTGAATTTTTAGAATAATATGGTAGGGGGGAATCTCTTTTTTAAAAATTGCCTGGATGACAGGGCTGCAGAGGTTGAATGAGGGGTAAGCTAAGTGATGGACTGAGACTGAAATAGCTCCGTGGAAATACAGCATTTAATGTGGGAATAAATGAAGTTGCCACCCAGAACTAACAGCCGGAGTCCTGGCTGGGCTGTAATTAATGACTGCACTGGCCAAGATGTAAAAGGATATTTTAAGAAGTGAGTGGACTCCATGCACCCTGGAGCTGCCTGTGCTGAAGTAAGATCAATGGGAAATCCATTAGGCCCGAGATTTAATGGGTGGGAATGAGCTTCTGTCCCGGCGCTGGGGCTCTGTGCGTGGTGCCTGCCAGGACGGTTTTTCTGACATGGAGGCTACGCGGGTGGGGAAGAAGGTGTCGAGCTCTAGGAGCCAGAGAAGGAATGACGGTCCGCATCTCTTTCCCTGTGGTAGAACATGCAGAAAAAGATTCCCAGCCCTGCTTTTCCAGAGAGACTCCTGGGGTGCTGGGAACAGGCCAGGGGAGGTTTCCTCAGCCTATCTTCCTGACGAAGACTTTGGACAGCCCTTCACTGAGCATGGTGCACATCCCGCTGACCAGAGCTCGGTCCCTGAGGACGTATGTGCCGGGCATCTGAGATGGCGGATCTGCAAACCGCGGTGGTGTCTAGCTTGGTCCACAGTGCATTCTAGGTGGCCCATTTGCACCTACTGTGACTCAGAAAAGGCTGTGCAAAATGAGATGATATTAACATTGGGTCTCTAAAATGAGTAAGATTTTGGGGGGAGGAGAAGGTTGAAGAGGGGGAAATAGTCTGGACAGAGAGGGTGCAGGGTACTGAAAGGATGCCTAGAAAGGGAGTCGGGGTCAGGTTACGACAGGCCCTGGGCATCATGCTGAAGGATTTAATTTTGCTTTTTAAGTGATCAGAACTAGAGAATGTGTTAAGCTGGAGAGTGGCAGAATCAGGCCTACAGGTAAAGGAGGGGAGAGACTAGAGGTGGGTGTCCGTGGGGACACGGGCCAGGTCTACCTCGTCCCTGCAGCCTCGCAGGTGCTTGCACAGGGCAGTGCAGGATAACACTTGGGCAGATGAAACATGACTGACGCAGATGCTGTTAGCCGAGATGGGAAATGTGGACCGAAGAGGAGTCGAGAGGAGGGGAGCGGGGAAAGTGGGACACGGAGGTCACGAATTTCAAAGGCATCACGTGGAATTCGAGATGCCTCTGGGAAACCCAGATGGATGTATTTAGGAGACAAGTTATAATATAGGACTGGACACTTGGAGAGAAGTGCTATCGAGGAATTTTTATTTAGAAATTGTCAGCATATAGAAATTGTACACTGTGGATATGAATGAAGGTACTTTGCGAGAGTATTAAGAGGGCTTTGAAAATGTCTTCCTGGAGTTAACCATCTCATAGACTGATAAAACAGTCATTTTATCTGAGTTCCCTTTGTCTAAGAGCATCTTTTTTGGTGATATTGAAAAGATCTGTTTTGTCTCTGACTCAGTGGAATGGAAAATCTTGAAATTGTTTTCATGAACTTCAAAGGGAATCTCTGATTCATCCCTTCATGCTCACTAATACCGTTCAGCTCAATCCAGTTCAACACCCAGTCCAAGCCCCTGTTATATGAGTCGCTGTCAGTAGTGAACCCTCCCTGCGAGGAATTTCTGACATCTTATAGAACATTCAGCAGAAGCATAAATGACCATCATGCAAGGTGGAATAAAATAAGTACCATGTACATTAACAATCGCTGAGCATGCAAAAGATGAAAGAATTAGTATGTTTGCATGAGTCAGGAAATGTTCTGTAGAGAAAGAAAGTGGTCTTGAAGGATGAACAGATTTGTGGTCAGCAATCATAGTAAGGATCAGTGATAGTAGAAATAACAAAATCAAACTGATGGAGGGAATTAAGTCTGGCTGGTTTGTAGGGGAACAGTGCAAGGCAAACCTGAGAAGATGGATTAAGGCCTTGAATACCAGGGTGGAGAGACTGTACTTGATTTCATAGTTCAAGGAGCTCAAGCTCTGTTTCAACAATATTTCAGAGGTCAATACTAGGCCTTCCAATTTCAGAACAAATGAGTATTAGAAGGACTGTGATCCTTTTTTCAAGGAGAAAGTTAATTGATCGGTATTACAGAGTCATCATACGTGGCCAACCCCAAATTGAAAATCCACTTAAGACAGAGACTGTTTGTTTAGAACTAAGCCACAGCCCCATTCCCATTGCTGTAGATCCAGATCTGTATTTTCTTAGCACTCGGTTCCCTGGAGGAGCCTGCTCTTGTTTTCCACGGGAGTCATTTGTTATCTTAAGTATTGGCATCTTTGAGATAAGAGTTTTCTAAATCACATCTACAGAATGCTTGTAAACACTCCTCATGTTTAGAACAGGGTTTTTCATTGACCTTGTGCCATTGATGTGCTCCAAGCTACTTCGGAGCATTAAATTCCCTGAAGCTTTACCATGGAAACACACTCCCAAGTCATAACTCTTTCCTCTGCTTGGGCGTGGGCCTCAAAGGTTGATGTGGCGCTCTGGCTTGCGGAACCGGTCCAACAGGATTTTCAGTAAAGCCTGAGCTGTCATAGGGATACAATATTTCTTTTCCTAATTGCTCATAATTTCATCCTATTTCTTCTAACAGCGATTGAAGATGACATTATACTCCCTTTTATGTCACTTGATGATGCATAATTCTCTCCTGGAACAGCCAACAACTGTGTTTACTAACACATTAAAAAACATCGATGTGTATTCAGGCCAGAGCCATTTTACACCAGTATTTTATGTGTGCATCTGATGGTAGAATGCTGAAAAGGCGTTTCACTGTTGTAAACAGCCTCTCCCACCGTTGCAGATAGAATGATGTGTGAATAACCAGACGCGCTGGTTATTCTGTTTGTACCAATCCCCGTGATCCCTCACCCTGGCCCCAGGCCCATTCTCTTTCCCCTGCCTTGCTCTGTACGGAGGAGGCTGTCCAGAGCAGACTGCATCACCCGCGGCCCTTTGCCCACTGGCCCCTGATTGGGTTTGGCCAGTGGGAGGCACCAGCAGGAGATCAGAGGACGGGAGAAAAGAGAGATCACAGCATTTCTGTCTCGCTCTCTCCCGGCTTTGCTGTGGTGTTTCCGGCAGCAGCTACACCCTGCTAACGACTCCAGCCTTCAGTGCGTTTGGACAACACTAATTCCTCTGTTTGTCCCTTTGCCCTTCTGCCCTGGAAGTGTAGCAGCTGTCATCCGCTGCCAGTGCCTGGTGCCTCAGCAACCTTGCTCAACCCGCTGTAGGTGACCCCTTTATCCAGGTCTCTTCATTTGAGCCATTCAGGGTGAATTACATTTCCCACTGGGATTCTGATGGGAACGCCAGATATTGCAGTTTCCAAGTAAGTTATTTGGTAAATGAGCTGTCTGTTCACCTTGCCCATAACCAGCCTGGACCTTTCTTTCATGGTCATCAAGAGGCTAACTACGGAAATATCACCAGAAGTAATTAATTACAGAAAATCGAAGCTTCTTAATAAAGAGAGAGAGAGAGAGAAAGGCTAGAATACTCCATGTTGAATGAAGACACGATATATTGTAGGTTTTATATACGTAGCTTATGGAACACATAAAAGGATAAAGTTTCAATGTGGATGATGTGTTCACTGATGAAAAAAGGTCAGAGGCAGAGGCTCGCTGGATCGGTCCATGCGATTCGGTTCAGGGGACCTGTATTTATAAGTGAGAAGGGAGAGGGCGAGGCGGGCACAACACTGAAACGCACCGAAGCCTGTCCTACAGGGGCCGGCTCCACGCAGCGTAGCTACGGCTGGTCTGCGTGATTAGGGCGGGATGGAATGTCTCCAAGTTATACCCAATACCAAGTGACCTTTTGTAAGAAATGCACAGATTTCTCAGCATAACGACTCTGGAGATGTAGCCCCATTCTAAGTTTAACCACCGTGAGAGCTTAGCCACGTCAAATCGTGCCTCGATTTTACCCTTGGCAAATGGGGATAATTATAAGCATTTTAGCTATTTCACAGGGTTGCTATGACTATAATACTGAATTATAGATGTGAAGGCACTGGACTATAAATACATGTTATCCACTACCAGGATAAGATCTTGATTTCTTTTGTCTTACTAGCGAAGTGAAGATTAAATGTTTTTTTTCCCTTTCTTGTGAAAATGTGTATGATTTGGAAGCCAACCACGCTTCTTGCCTGAGGCTATGTCTGAAGGGGCTCACTAGGACTCAGAGCTCAGCTGTGATCCATGGGACCCTTTTGCCTGTACAGGATTCTAGACATAGAGAGTTCTCAGGATGTATTTGTGGACTGGATTTGTTTTATCTCTATTGGTTCAGGTATAGTTAACATTTTAGAGACTGCAATGGCATGGACCAAAACACCTAGGTGACTTTTCCTACAGCACCTTAATTTCCACTGGATCACAGCTGAATTAGTGGACAGGTTCTCATGTTCAGAATAAGGACTAAGAGTGATGGACGATTCCCACTGGGCGTCCATAATGATTAATGATACAAAATGTGCCGGAACCTCTTTTGTGTTCAATGACTGTGCAGAGCAAGTAATAAAGCAGTACGCAGAAAATTCTGAATTTGGTAGAAATAATAGCAGGCTTTTAATGAAGAAAAATGAATATAATTGGGGTCATCTCTTTCTGCCAAAAATGGGAAGAGGGGATCTTTAACCATGAGAGAGAAGTTATAAAGTCATTGAAATAGAATAAACTCTGGCATCAGAAAAATTATCACCAATTGCTTGACTTTGGGAAAGTTTTTTTTTTTTAACCTCTCTGAGTCTCACTTCTTCCCTTTGTAAAATGGATGTAAAATACCAAGGATATTATCATATCCTTGCTGAGGATATATGTTATTTTGCTCCAGCGCCTAACACAGTGCCCGGCATAGAGAAGGTGCTTAGTAGCAGTTATTAATGAAAACAATGACTCCAGCTTGCCATTTCCCCCCTGGAATGTATTGAAAGGCTACGCTATATTAAAGTAGCAAATAAACCCTGAAATGTTTGTGACTTAACACAGCAAAGTTTATTCATTGCCCCTGTCCTCGTCTAATATGGATTGCATGGCCGTGTCTTAGGAGGTGACTCAGGGGTCTGGGATTCTTACATCTTGTCGTTATGCCATCTGGGATACATGGTTTCAAAGGAAAGAAAAGAAAGGGATGGAAGATGCTGGCATGATGATTTCGAAGAACCAGGGCTGGACTGGGCTCACATCTCCTCCATCTACCTTTCCCTGGTCAAAACTTAGTTGCATGTGCTCTGACCTAATTGCAAGACAGGCTGGAACATTTAGCTTTCCTCTGTCCTCAAGAAAATGAAAATGATATGTCTCTGTCACACACTGGTGAATGAAAGACTCATCGATCCTAAGAAAATGGATTGATAAAATGATTCTTTTAAAATCTTTGATAGTTTCCTAAATTTTTTATGTCACAGTATGTCAGGACCTTGGTCTGTCAATCCGCTAGCCCTTGGAAAGGATCGAGCATGCTCTCGTCTGCCACGAATGGTCATGCTTAAGGGGGCTGAGCCTTAAGGCTCTTTCCACGCCTGGCCTGGACAGCCCTGATAGAAGGGGTGGAGGTTTCCAGCCCGGAGGACGGGGAGCACGATGGGGACCGTGTGGTGAGCAGTCGGAGGCTGCAGGAGCCTTCAGGGAGGGCTGTAATGTAAAGCTTCTTGGGCTTTAGTGGATGAAGCAAGAGGCCCATGAAATCCTGTGAGATTAAGGGAAAAAAATGTCTCAATGATCTGGAGTTATCACAGCAGGTTAAGGAAGGGCTCCCTTGTTGAGAATAGGCTATAATGGCAAGATGCCGTCAGAGTCATGCCTGGGAATAAAATCTCAGGAAATCCTTATTATAAAACCCAGGAGGAGCCTTCAACTTGGAAAAAAAGTTTTGAACTGTTCTGTACTTTTTTAAAAAGCATGCTGACCCAACTATCTTTTGCAACCTTTTTTTTTTTTCAACCAATAGCATTTACATTTGAAGTATTACTAGCATAGGACCTAGACTTTATGTTTGACCTTTTATTAATGATACATTTTTTGTGTAAAATGCATAGGAAATTTGGACCCCAAATTCATAAGCCTTGCTCACTTCTATCTATGCGTTTATGCTTATTCTCTTTCCTATAGTCTTTGTCTATTCAAATATTTTATTTCTTAAGCCTCTAACTTAAGTACTACCTCTTCCATGAAGCCTTCCCTGATAATGGCCGCCTATAGGACCTATTGCTAATGAACTCTAGAAGCACATATTGTCCACATGACATTACTGGATGTTTAATCACATACCACCTTGTAACATGTCTTGGTTTGTTTCGTGTTATTATTATTGAGCTTCTCTTGTGATCACGTCTAGGCTCTGTAGCCTGAGACCTAGTGCAAAGCACACAATGGATGCTCCACAAATGCATATTGTGTTGATGAATGCATGCCACGGCCCAGACAAGTTAGGGGTAGAGGCTGAATTGTGTGGCAAGAAATTCAAGCATGTTGAAAACACAGTTGCCTTTGTAAGAATTCAGATTTGGGGATGTGGTGCTGGGGCGACTCCGCTGGTGCTTTTCTGCGTCATTTACCATTCACAGGTTCACCATCCTTTTCCTTCCGGTAAGCCACGGGCAGGGAAGTAAGCTGGACCCCCAACAAGCACTTCTAGAAACACTCATTTGTCAATCTCCCATGGGGAGAATGAATCACACTCCTATACTTTGTGAGTTTAAGAAGAAACGTGCTCTATAGACAAACACAATTTTTTCTGTGGTGGCTGTTATTAATATATTGTTCTTGGGATAACTGTGCATATAAACAGATCTGTACTCTCACAGAAAATAGGGTTTCCTGGGGCTACCTGTAGATTGGAGAAGAGAGAGCTGTTACCTAATGGTCCAATGTTTGCAGCACCAACTGGGTTTTAAATCTGCAGCTGATCCCAGCGCAATATCGGTGACTCACTCCTTCCTCAGAGGAGCAGCTCTCTGTAGACTCTGATCAATACCAGGGGGTACAAGTTGACCAGTCGTCTGCAAACTCAGATTCATCTACTTTCATTTTGATTGAATAAAAACATATCGAACATTTGCAGTGGGCCAGATACTGGAGAAAGGAGAGCTGATTCAGGCCCTGGTGAAAAGTTGCATGAGGAAAGATTAGTAAAATCACTGTGAGTAGGGTCAGAGGTAAGACTCAGAAAGCCAGGGCTTTAGATTTTATTGGCTGTTTATTTTGAGCTATCATTTCTTGAGTGTTTACTATGTATCAGATACTATGCTAAATTTTAAACTGTATTATCTCATTTAATCTGTACAGTATTCCCATTCTCCTCGTTCTTTCATTCAGCAAATGTATACTGAGCACCTACTATGTGCTTGGCAATATTTTAGGCTCGGGGAGTGCAACCACGTATATCATAAACAAAATTCCACCTCATATGGACCTTATAATCTGATAGCTGAGACAGATAATAAGCAAAATCAGTAAAATAATCAGCATGTTAGATGGTGATAAGCTGCAAGGAAAAAATAGGGCAGGGAAGCAGGTCAGGGTGGCTGGAAGTCCTCAGGGAGAAGGTAGACTTTGAGTAAAGACCTGGAGGAGAAGAGGGAGGGAGAGAGGGAGCCATCTGAGGACTGGAGGAACAGCATCGAAGAGAGGGAAAGCTCAGCGTGCAAAGCCTGGAGAACAGCGAGGAGGCCCCTGCGGCGATCGTGGGGAGAGGAGGCAGCAGAATACAGGGAGGAAGACCATGGCAGCCGCGGTGCCACTGCAGGGAGTCTGGCTCTTACGGTGGGTGAGACGGCAGCAGAAAGGAGACAGGGTCTGACTCACCCTGGCTACCGGCTGGACCAAAGCCTGCTGTGCAGACAGACAGGAAATGGACGCAACAACCTGCGTAAGAGCTGACGGTGGTTTAGTCCAGGGTCCTAGCAGCGGGCTTGGTGAAAAGAGGCTGGGTTTAGGAAGTATTTTAAAGGTGGAGTCGACAGGATGTCCTGGCAGATTGGATATACGGTGTAAGAAAAAGATGATAGGTAGGTCTGATGGATTAGAAGGATGGAGATGTCAGCTCATGAGATCAGGAAGAAGACGGGAGGAGAAGATTTAGGGAGACATATTAGGAGCTCCATCCTAGACATATTCAGTTTTAGATGCTAGCGAGACGGTTGGGTGTAGACGTGGAGTGAGGGATGTGCAAATGTGGAGTTCGGGGAAGGGGTTCCATTAGAGAGAGTAAATTTAGCATCTGCAATATATGGATGGTGTTTAAAGCCACAAGCCTGGATCACCAAGGGAGACACGGAAACTGAGACTTGGAGACATTAACAACTTGTCCAAGATCACGTAGTGAGTGAATAACAGAGCAGGGACTCGAGCCTGGGTCCATCCGACCACCAAGCCTGTGCTGCTCACCAGTGCAGCATCCTGCCTTCCCTGACGTCTGATTGTGAAAAATTTCCTGGATTCGGCTGACTGGAGCAGATGGGGCTGAAGATGGGAGAGGATGACCCATTGGAGTCTGGA
The DNA here is from genome assembly GCA_963575035.1 of Avahi laniger. Classification (NCBI taxonomy): domain Eukaryota; kingdom Metazoa; phylum Chordata; class Mammalia; order Primates; family Indriidae; genus Avahi; species Avahi laniger. The sequence goes on from CAUYSK010002964.1 coordinate 18,870, forward strand.
AGAATCCAACACGGAGAAGCCAAAAAGATTTCTTCTCATTCTCCAGCTCTGTGGGCACATTGGCAACACCATCTTCCATTTCTGAGTGGTCTCCTGCCCTCTCGAATCTACTGCTTTGCTGCCTTCTCTGCCAATCAAAGAGCTCAAAGGCAGACATTTGGGGAGGCAGTTTGCTTTCATGACATCTGAAAGCAGCAGTTTCCTTGTCAGTTTAGAGCCCCTGATTTACATAACTCATGCCTGATGCATTTTATTGGCTCTTGGTAAATACACACAAGCATAAGGACACACTCACTGGGCAGCCTAAATCCTGCATTCCCCGTACAGCTCAGGTGAGTCTCTTCAGGGTATGGACAGGGCTTAGAGGGCGTCTTGGCTCCAACCTCACGGCAAGCCTGCCCCATTCTTGAAAGTTCATCATTGACGACTTTCCTCTCGCTTTCCGTGGTTTCTGCTCCTGCCGTCCCACAAACCTTGTACCAAGGTCCAAAGGCGTCTCTGTTTTCCAAAGAAGCTCTCTGTGGAGCACGCTGAATTCCGGGAAGAAACTTACGTGAAAGGGGTTTGTCCACTTCATGACCCCCCATCTCTGAAAATTAAAGCTATCTGAATTTCCTGTCGAGGAAAAAGTGGCTAACACGCTGCTCAGGGCAAACTATTTGTGTTCACGAGATGCTCCAAATCAGAATGTGATCCACCCAAGACTTCAGACCAATAAAAATAGTTCCTCCTGACAAAAAGCCTGTGTTTGTAGCAGCGAATGAGAGGAGGATGGCAGCTCTCTGTGGCCGCGGCCTGAGGTGCTGAATGAGGGGCGTCTCCGCAGCGTGGGAGGCAGAGCAGCCTCATCCCGGCTTTCAGCCTCAGTTCCCGCTTTCCTCCCAGGCAAAGGCCTCTTCTACCAGAATGCGCTCTGGTGTGTACACATAGTATTAAATAGGGACTGTTCCAACAGTGTAAATAAGGAGAAAAATATAAAAATAAAACAAAAAAAGTGGTTCCAATCAAGTGCTGGAGTGATTTTTAAGCTTCTATTGGTTTTAATGCTCAGAGTAGTTCAGAAGTTCTATTTGCCTTAAAAGGGTCCCCCAAAACGCTGGGGACCAACTGTTCTTTCTGAGAAAGTTACTATTTATTATACTGAAACCTTGGGGGTGTGTGTGTGTGTGTGTAGTTAAGCTTCGAGACTGATGGATAATTCTTGATCTACCACCAGGTCTAAATAGCCTGGCAAAGAGGCAGATGGCCAGACCTCCAGGAGGTGAGGGACACGTGACTGCTGAGTAAGTACCTGTGGGTTAGTTGAGTACCTCGGGACTGGGTACTCAGATCCTCCTTCAGAGTCAGTGGAGAGTCTCAGGAAAAACGGAACCTCCCTGTGGGCTATTCTGCTTGTAGACCAGTGTTTTTTCAAACTCCATCGAGATATAGTGATGGGTCATGAGATCAATTTATTGGGTTGCATCCAGTATCAAGTAATGGAATAAAATAGAATATAAAATATCAAAATGCCTTCATGAAGTATTCACGGTTCTATTTTGCGAAATTTTGGTTTCACTTCTGCATGTTTATGGTGTGGTTGTGCATGTCCCAGGTAATAATGTAAAATATATTTCAAAAAAATTAAAATATAATTCAGAAAAGAAAAGCCACTATTTAAGACAATGTAGAGACAAGTATGAACTCTCATTTAGAGGGAGGCATTCCATTCCCTGAGCCCCTCCCCAAATGCCAAGCGCACGGAGTCCTCGGTGTCCCGGGGGGTGCGGGGAGCCAGGCTCCTAGGCCCACTCAGCTGCGAGCACCCTAAAGGGCTGGCTGCTGCCTGGTACGCTCTCAGAGAACACACGTGTGCCAGCACATACACACACGCTTTCACTTGCAACAGGTACCATACCCCCAGCTGCCCCACCCTCCCAGAGACGTTCCTAAGTCCCAGTAGGGCCTCAGAACTGAGCATTAGTCCAAGAACAAAATTCAAGAGAAGGGGCTGCCACCTCCTCGCCTGAGCTGCCCGGAGGCTGCGTTGCGAGGTCTCGCCTCCTTCCTCCCCACTGCGCTGCTGTGTGCGGAGCCAGGCACGGGCCCTTACCAAGCACGCGCTTTTGAGCAGGAGCATCGACTGCCTCTTAATTGAGGCACAATAATTAGAGCATTAGCACATTAGGAGGTGAGGCAGCATGTTTAGCTTTTGTGATTAATTATCTGAGGGTTGTAATACGTCGTTAAGACGTTGACTCCGCCGGGGTGTTTGCCGCTCCAGGTTGCACGGGCCATGCTTTGCCAGGGCAAGTCCTGGCCTGTCAGGATGTGGCCGGGGCGGGCTCCAAGGGGTGTCCGTGGAGCACCACGGCCCTGTCTGAGGGACCCGAGTCCAGACCTGCCCCTTTCTCTCTGGTCGTGTGTGGACCAGGATGTAGAAGAATTATTTTTTTATTTTAATGTGCATGAAATGAAATGGAGACCCTGCGCCCTGCAAGGTCAGTGCTTTTTCAGTCCTAGAGGCCAGTAACAACATGAAACGTGACACTTGTTGGGTAGAAACGGGCTCGTGGATCTTTGCCTCTGGCTGCCCTGCAGCGGCGGCGGAGATGCATGAGGGAGGTGGGAACACTGGGCCACGCAGGTCTGCGAACGGGGCGGGAGAACGGAGGGCGGGAGAAGGCTTTGGACAAAGACTCCACTCGGTTTCCCATGTCACAGGGTGTGGCCACCCGTGATGGAAAGGCTCAAGCTTAGGCTGCATGTGCAGAAATTAATGGCAACAAACAGCGACCTGTGTAATTTAAACAGATAACAGAACTTACTCTTGAACAGGGAACCTGACCCTGAAGAGCTCATTTAATAATTGTTTCGGGCTCTTTGTGTCGACTTCCTTGGGAAGGGGTTATCTGTCCTGCTGGGAGGGAAGGTCAGGCGAGGAGCCCAAGAGGTGCCTGGAAAATATGCATTTTGGCCTAATGCTGCATAGCCAAGTGTTAAAATCAACATTTGCCTGAAGCCAAATATTACCATTAGAGAATAAACTTCTGGGTTGTAAGACTAAATTTTTATTTTAAAAATGTAGCTAATCCAAAATTTTTATTATTGAAAATTTTAGGAGTCAAATTTTAAAAGTTCGGCATTATAGTGCAGGAGTGACAAATTCCACACTCCGCTAGCCAAGCTAGGCTGAGATCACAGTATTGTACAGCTATGATCCTAAAGCCACACTCATGCTCAGCGGAGCTGGGTAGGGAGCAGGAATCACGGTCTAAAATAAAGTAAATAACTAAACAGCCAATATATTTCTTCAAGATTATTTCATTTAATGTTATAATGCCAGGTTCTGAAAAAAAATCAGTAAGGATTAGAAATATGATTTTATCCAATCTCTATTACTCTGCCTTGAGTTGCTATTTACTTTGTAACGAACATTTGTGGTGCAAAAAATTACACAATGCTCTTCCTAAAGTTATCTAGATAACACACTCTTATTAACTCCCTGTTAATTTTCCCATAGTTAGCAATTCGGAGATTCTAAATAATTGGATTTGTTCATAAAATTAACAGCTTTGACAACCACCATTAATTTTTGTAGCATTTTACTCTTGTGACAATAAATGTGTATTTAAACTGTAACTGACTGATAGAATTTCAACATATTAAACACATAAGAAGATTTCACACCAAGGTCCATGTGGGATATCTTCCTATATTTGAAAGTAAATAGTGAGATATTAATATTAACGGTAAATTCAAATGACATAGATCGTTTATTTTACTGATGAGGTTGTCCTCACTAGAAAAGCTAGTGACCTAGATGATTTGCACAATCATTGATCACATATAAGTTCAGGGGTTCCAGAAACGATGTTAAAATTGGTCTTCGGTTTTTTCGCCTTCCATTGGCTAAGGCTCCAACAGGAATAGGAGATTTGGGCCAAGCACCGAGGCCGAAGGCTGACTTTGGTGCTTTCCAGTCTTATTTGTAAAAAGGCAACTGCGGCTTCTGCTCAGGGTGAAATACCATCCCTGAGAGTTTGGGGCCAGTGTCCTCTGGGCAGGGTTGAGAAGGCATCATTTAAATAGAGGGAACTGATATACGAGACCCCACGGGGAGTCTTGGGAGAGCCCGGACACAAGCTGCTCACTTGGACCCTCTCGTCATGTTAACTCAGCCCTCTCTGGCCTGAGGAAGGAGCAGAGGAGGGGAGGTGTCAGCCCGAGCTGGAACTGGTGAGAGTCAGGAGCCTTCAGAGCCCCCAGAAGGCCGGTAGCCTGGACACGGTGGGAGGAACGCAGCGAAGCCCTCTTCCCTTTCGCTTCCTACCTCCGCACTCCAGAAAGCTTCTTCCTCAGCTCCCTTGGAGGATGTTTAATTCCAAACTGTGGAGTGAGTCTTTCCTGTTTACCTGGGAGGCTGTGAGGGTCTGCCCCGCCAGGCTGAGCGAGAGAGAGACCTTCCAGACGGTAGAGTACACTGCTGACCTCCAGCCGAAGGCCTGCGCACCCCCTGGAGCACACGTTCTTTCTCAGCTCAAAGCCCCCCCAACTCATTTGCCTACTCATTCTGGCTGCCTTATTCTGCTCAGAGCATTAAATGTGGTGCAGTTTGGTTATATCCCGCCAGACTATCCTCAGGGCTCGGAAGGTGGAAATTATCATCACTGAATACATTTTGAGTCTTCCACACACATCTGAGCACAGCAAACATTAAAAATTAATGCCTCTAATAATAAAAAAAAAACCCAGAATAACGATGCTGTTATTGCTAATTGTAATTTATTGCAAACTGGTGGTGTGTTAAGTGCTCAGAAGAACATAAAGGTGAAAAATAGCCTTCTGTGAACAGGTGAGTGGGATGAATGATTTCCCCACTCCTGACAACACCTGCACGTTGATACTTAGCTACCAGGACCGCCGTCTTCCTGGTTTCAGGCCAAGTCTGCCCCTTAAACAGTAGGGGAGGAGGAAGGAAGTCTCGGAACCTTGGGAGGGGGTGACGATAACCATTCCCTGCTGTGATCCAGGAGGCTGTGATTCCCATGGCTGGGATCACGTGGCCTTCAATATTATTATCTTCCATGCACGCATTGGTCGCTCTACTTAGTAAAAAGTCCCTTGAGATTTAGACCACTTATGTCTCCCTGTGACTGTTACAATATCTTAATTTGCCTTATTGTGAGAGCTCTTAAAATAGAATTGTGTGTGCGCGCGCATGGCTTTTGCTCCCGACTGAATTGTGCACTCTTTGAAGTTCGAGACAATGCCTTATGGATTCTATCTTTGTATCCACTGTTCTAAGCAGTGTCCTGTCTTCCCGATCTAAAGATATTATTTAATCAGTTAAATATTCAGCTGTGTTAACTTTCGTCATAGCTCTGGTATTCTTACACATTAATTAATAAGACATGCAGTTCTCCAGTCACTTATTCATTCTTTCATTCATTTATCAAATATTGTTTTTTTTTGTTTATGTTAAGCAGTATGCTAAATGCCAAGAAGCAAACCAGACAGAAAAGGATATGTCCTCTTCAGACTTATTTTCTAATAAGGCAGACCGCAATCAAATAGGCATGCAAATAGCAAAGCTAACTTCAGACCACTGTAAGTGCAGGGAGGTAGTTTAGGGGGAAAGGGCAAGCTGAGAGAGGGAGGCTGCTTCAAAGATACTATGATAGTCGGGGACAATCTCTCCAGCGGGGAGAAGTCCCGGGTGTTATCTATCGGGGCTCTGGGAGATGCTGGGAGGAGGCTGGAGTCCTTCAGCTTGCTAAAGTTGCTCTAATGTACTCCTCCATTTCATAGTTCATTTCTCATTTGTTGAGCCGATGAGTGTGGGGCTCTGAATTTGGCTCTGAGGATCCAGAGAAGAATATGACATAATCCTTGCATTTGAGGAATTTACATTCTGGTGACTGGGAGTGACACGGAGACATGAAACGACCGTAGATTGCAGCGAACAGCAGAGTGAAGAGCGTGGGATTGTGGCTCACTTCCTGTCTGCTCAGCTCCTGGCCGGGCCTCAGTGCCCACGCGTGGAGCTGCACTGAATGTCCTGGGCGGGAAGGAGAGCAGGCCGGAGGCAGAGACGCGGAAGTCGCTGCCAACTCGAGCAGCTCGACGCTTTACACAGGGCTCCGGTCAGGGGCGAAACAGCAGCCTCGTTCTTCACTTGAATTTACTCCCTGTGAATTAATTGCTGACGTCCTTCAGAAAGCAGCGGCAGGGAAGTATTACTTGCCCAGAAGACATTCTGATTTAGTGAGGTTTGTGCTTATGACGTATTTCTCAGAGGAGAAACCAGATTTTATTTTCTCCATATTTCTTACAGAGCATATTAGAGTGCTTAAATCATAGATATAAGTTATATGCATACGCATATAGATATAGGGATATGTATTTGGCTTTTAACTGACTGGAGGTCAAGAACCAAAGAAGGAAATAGAGTTTAGGTTTCTAAAAGACTATACTCTCTGTCCCCTAAAAGAAATGTGCCACAAGAATGTCACAAGACAGTTTACAAAGGACAGGCAGGATTATGTGTTCCTCGTGGTTATTGCATATAAATTGCTTCCTTGCCTGGAAGATCATGTTCCGTGGGGACCAGCAAGTAACAGGCTTAGCATTGTTGGTCCCTGTGCCACAGGTGAACTGAGTTCTGCGCCCCCAGTAGCGGGTGATTGTGTCTAGAATATCAAGTGCCAGAGGCGGGCACTAATTAGGGCTAACGGCCTATAATGGGAGCTGCCTTTATTTCTCCTTCCATTCTCCGAGCCCGAGACTGTCGGAAAGCTCGTTTTCACTGCGGCGTCGTAATTAACGCTGAGCCTAATGTAAAAAGCAGATGAGACTGAAGCCCAAAATAGCTCAGAGCCACCCAAGGGTGTGTGTGCGCAGAGCTGTGGGGGGCAGGCGTGGGGAAAGAGGAGGCTGGCGTTTGAGTTGACCTCCAGGTGTTTCCTTTCAGAGAGGGAGTCAGACCACCCCTCACAGTCCTAAGGTGAGCTCGCTGAATACTGAGACACCCACCGAGGGATCCTGGGCTCTGTGGGTCGCAGGAACCACAGTGGCAAGTCTCAGAACCTCTGTTTTCCTTCTTCCTTGTATGCAAGGGAAGATTTCATCCCTCCTGAGGCCGACGTCTTTTTTGGATGGAAGAGCAGGGGCCTGCGAGGCTGGTAAATGTAATAATGTCCGCAAAGCCCTCAGAGTGCCTTGCAAGGAAATTCAAGGTATTTCTCTTATTACTGCTGGTCTTCCAATTCCCCTGAACTCCGAGAACCCATTTAGGTGATTACTTCGCGAGGAGGCTAGCAGAAAGGCTAGACTAATATATTTCTTCACTTGGCATCTCCCACACAGCAAAGGACCCTCGGTGCACTTACAATCCCTACCACATCCTCACTCTTTCCCCCTCGGTTCTGCTTAGAACGTAATGAGCTAAATACCTGCCATTTATCCCTTAAGAAGACCGGATTTTGTGAACCTTCCAGCAGGTGGCTTGCAGCACCCCTTGTATACAGGCACAGACGTTTACTTAATTCTATAAAGTCAGAGAACTGGGGAAAGGTAAGAGTGGGGGGTGCATACACCAGCCCCCCACCCCAGGTCCCTGTTCAAGAGAGAGGGACAACAGGAAAAGAGAAAACTGGAGTTGTCCAATGGTCTGGATTCCCTAGTCAGACTGTCTTGAGGACACTGGTTTGGAGTATTAAGGCATAGTCACTGGCTAAATTTCCAGGATGAGCCATTTATTGGAAGGAAGCCATTATGTTTATTCCTAAATGCAAGCGATTTTCCTCCTCTCATCAAGGGGAAGTGTCACGTGATGCTAGACGTAAACGGGAAGAAAGATGCTGATTGCTAACTTGATTGCGGAACGATTGGAGTGTTGGGAATATTGTCCTGTTAGACTTGCTGCCCCAGGGTGCTCCCTTGGCTTGGCGAAGGCAGGGAATGGTGCCCAAGTTGTTCACAGCCAGCTGGGGGCACCCACATGCAGAAAACAGCTGCTTTGTTTCCATACATTATTTTTATGTGTTTTTTTTTTTTTTGGATCCTCTTATTTGAGCACTAATCTGCGTCATTAAGTTGCTTCATCATAGACTTCTCTGGATCATTTGGATTTTTATTCTGACGCTTGGTCTTGTTGACAATCAAAGTCTGTTAGAATGGGCCTGAATTGTTACAGGGCTGTTATTTTCCAATTTCCAGACTCCTGCTGACGTTTTGTATTTACCTGTGCTGAAATGCTCGCAACTGCAAGTAGTATGAGCCAAGGACAGTCAATGTGAACACCTTAGAATTATGTGGGGGAGAGTCACGGGGTAGCTGAGAATGCGCGGGCCCGACCAGGGGTGTGCAGCCAGGATTGAGCAGTGGTGTTTCGCTGACACACGCCGGCTGGTGTGGCCCCATTGACGCTGTTCTCACGGTGGGTACCTGGTGTACCGGTTGCTTCACTGCTCGAAGGAAAGACGGTGTAGCTCTCCATGTACCGAACTTTAAAAAGCTGGAGATAAAGCCCCAGATCTCTGCACTTTCTCCAGAATGCATCTTTAATGGCTTAGCCCTTTTCACTATTTCTTTGCCAGCTTTTCTAAAATGTTAGGAGTTAGAGAAACATGAAAAAAACAGACTGCTTTCAGAAAACCTCAAGTTTCATATCTCCATATCTGGTCTAGAGACCAGAAAAGGCATGTGGGAAGAGATTAGCAGACAGGGCTGTAAGCAGGCCAGTTGTGAAGGGCTTTGAACACCATGCCGGGGTTGGATGGGAAAGCACACCAAGGACCTAGGCTAAAGTCTCAGCTCCATTGTTTAACCACCTAGGTGGCTCTGGAAAAGTCACATCTGTCAGATGGGGAGAAAATCTGACTAAAGGGACACAGATTATTTAGATATTTTTGCTCTGCTATCCTTGGACTGACAGGTTAGCTCTTCTTGTGGTTGCAAAAGAGCTGCTGAAGCTCCTACTGTCACATAGCTACATACCAATGTCTCAAGGCAAACACAGGGCCCACTGTATTTCACAGAGTCTAAGATGCCACTGACTATAAGATACCATTGTTTTATATACTACCATGAAAGAAATAGCACAACCAAGTAGATTATGATATATTGATTGTAAAAGAAAGTTACAGTCTTCCTGATTGTATCTGATCGATGAAATACAATATGCAATATATTTTCCTAATGTCCTTAAGAATGCCTCTGTAAACTTTTACCATACCATTGCCCCTCTGCCACATGCTGGCCCTTAGGCCAATCTCTGGAGGTACCCCTGTGTCTGTCCTATCTCATGCATGTCCTCCCATTATCTTGTCCCCTGGGCCCTGAGATGTTTGCACCACTGCAGCTGCCGTTGCAGTGCCCTGGGCCAGTTCCACGCAGGCCAACACCACTTTGCTAAGTCTGTGGGTCTTCCCACCTCTTCTGCACTTAGAAGAAGTCCTATGCCAGCACTCACTTTTGTAATGGGGAAAACTCTTACCGGTAGGAGACGGAGAATGGGAAGGGACTTGTGGGTAAATTCCTTCTCCACCTCCCCCCGTGTCTGGCTGTTCCGAAGCATGGATTTTTGCTATAGCCTGTTTGGAGACATCCCAAGTGGCTGAGTGCCTTTGTGTTTCTTTTTGAAATGGTGGCCAACTTTTAAAAGCATCAATTTTTATTTACTTCTCAGTATTACTGTCTCACTTCCTCCTTTCTTTACCCTTTAGGCTGTGGCATTGCACCTCCCAATAACATGCTAGCACTTAAGCTTTGCTTCAGACTCCATTTTTTAGGGAAACAGGCTGCCGCAGCCACCACAGTACCTCAGACAAATCAGGGTCAATTCCAGCCACTTGGAGGAAAGGTTGACCCCAAAACAAAATCGGGGCTCTGCTCACATGGCGGCCAGATGGCCTGGCTGTGCCGTGGACAGTCAGCTTCCCTGTCCTGCTTCGCTGGGCTGCTCCAGGAGCGAAAACAGATAACGAGGTATGAACATGCTCAGTTAACCATAAAATAACATAAAAATGTAGAGTTGTCATTAGACTTATGACTATTTATACATTCCAGAGCCTTATTATTATTTCACTCATTTAGTGAAAATTATTTAATGAGCACCTACTGTATGCCAGTCACGGTGCTGGTGTGAGTAATACAATAGTTCCTGCCCTACTTTCATAGGGGGTACAAGCAAGTTAATGACATGTGATTATGGTTTTCTAGAGGAAAAATAGAGAATATATTGGGAAAACACATGGAGCAAATCTAATGCAGATTTGGGAAGTCAGAGCTTGCTGGATGAAGTGATATAGTGATACGAGCTAGGACCTGGGCATGGCAGCAGATAGGTGGTTGGGGGTGGGGGGAGGTGCCAGGCAGAAAGAACAGCTTATACGAAAGTGAAGAGGTGAGGGAGAGCGTGGTGTTACTTATCGTGGCTGCGACGGTAAGAGCTGGTCTATGAAGCGTGGGTCTCAGGAAGTCTGGGTTTGATCACAGGGGTGGTGAAGAGTGACTGAAGCATTCAAGAAGGGTTGTTTTAAAAAATACCTTCAATAATGGTAGAAGGCATGGACTTTCTGGGGGACAGAGGAGGCAGGATGAGAAGCAAGTAAGGAAATTGAGATATCACTAGATGATGTGGTGGTCCCTCTTATCTCATTCAATTTTGAATTTTTCTTAGTATGAATATTCATCATGATTTAGGATTTCATGAATATTATAGACTCCACATAGGTCCTCACGGTAGAATTTGAAAGCGGAAGTTAACTCTTCCAAGTGAAGGTTGGAAGCAGTGTTTGTGGCCTCTACCCCACACGGTCACCTGCTTGGTGGCTGCCGTTCTCCTGTAGCCTGTGCTGTTAGTTCTGATTAAATCGTGTGGTGCCGACGAATGCAAAGTCAAGGATGTGACTCAAGGGTCGTCCTTGGCCTGAGGAAACCAGAGAGGTGGCTGAGCCTTTGACACCAAGGAGGACACAGCCTTGTACCCTGGGCCTGTGGTGAGAGGGGCAGCCCTGATGATCTCCGGATCTTTGGGTCAGTCTTCCTTTTCCTTGAAGAACAGCACGTGCTCACAGCCAGACAGCTCTGTGGTCTGGTCCTGTAGAATCTGTGAGGTGTGACGGCTGTCCTCCATCACACTCTGCTCTCTGTCCCCTACGGCAGTGTCTCTGCCGGCATAATTTCATCTCTGCTCCTGGATTCTGCCCAAATGGCCAGCTGAAGTCTGTGAGTCACACTCATGGTTTCTTTATCACGGTTGCTCAGCCATAGCCTCAGTGTTCTTTTCAGAACAAGATTTCTCATTTTTGAAATGAGGATAGGCTTAGAATTTTCCAAATCTTTAAATTCTGGTTTCATTTTGCTTAACAATCCTTTCTTGAATTTGCCTCTCTTCTATCATATTTTCCCATTGGCAGTCGGGGGAACCAACCTACTCCTCTAGCACTTTGCTTAGAAATCTCCTCAGCTAAATATCGAGTTTTATTGCTCACAATTTCTACTTTCTACACAACACTGGAACACGGTTCAGCTAAGTTCTCTGACGCTGCATAACAAGGGTCACCTTTCTTTCAGTTTCCAATAATGTGCTCTTCACTTTTGTCCGAGACCACCCCAGAATCACCTTCAGTGCCCGTATTTCTTGGATACACCTCAAAACTCTTCCGGCCTCTACTATTACCCACCTGCAAAGCCACATCCACGTTTTTATGTATTTATTACGGCAGCACCCTGCTTCTTGGGACCAAACTTTGTCTTTGCTCAGGCTGCCGTATAATAGATCCTAGATCGAGGGTTAAATAACAGACGTTTATTTTCTCACAGTATCCTGGCATGTGAAGTCTAATATCAGCTGATTTAGTTCCAGGAGAGAGCTCCCTTCCTGGCTTGCAGACATCTGCCTTCTTGCAGTGGGCTCATATGGCCTGTCCTCAGCGTGTGAGGAGACAGGCGGTGAGCGAGCTCACGCTACCCCACCATGAAGGCCTCAATGTCATGACTTTGTCCAGCCTGAAGTACCTTCCAAATGTCTTATCTCCAGATACCATCACAGTGTGGCTAGGGTTTCAGCATATGCATGTGGGAGTGAGACAAACATTCAGTCCAGACCCTCTACACTCCCCTTCCTTCCTTCTTCCCTTCCTTCCTTCTTTTCCTCCTTCTTCCCTTCCTTCCATCCCTCCATCATTTTTTTTTCATTTAACCTGCATTAATTGCACATCTATGGATGAGCTCCACTGATAAGTGACATTGGTACAAAGATCAACTAACACAGATCTTGCTTCAAAAATACCTAGTAAGAAAAGAGAGATGAGGAAATAAAAGACGTCAGCCTGGCGTGAGGGGCTGTAAGGGAGTTATGCATGAAGTGTTGTGAAAGCACGGAACAGAAATACAAGCCTTCCTGTAAAGCCCCGACCGGGGTGTTGGAGGGGAGATGAGGCTTGATACGGCAGGTGGAGGAGATTACCCAAGAGGGTGTAAGGTGCGTGGCATCGTGGTGCATTCAGGGAATAGCAAGTTTTTCACAAATGGAGAGACGTGGGTGACTGTGGGGAGAGTCCACAGATGGGACTGGAAGATGTGCAGGAGGTGGGTCACAAGTGCCCTTTGTACCGTGGCATGAAATTTGAATCTATATTGAAGATATTAAGCGGCTCTGAAGGTTTTAAACAGGGGAGTGACAAACACATTTGCATTTTTGGAACGTAGATGAATTTAGGAATATGGGGGGCACATAGGAAAGCTTGAAAGCTGAGAGACAATTGCGGTGGAATTTATTTCAAACCTACTCTCAACGTTGTTTGTCTTAGCGATGGGGAGTCAGTAACAGCATATTTTTTTTTTTTTTTTGCTCATGTAGAGTGTTACCTAGATATGGAGAATGAGAAAAAAACTATTGAGGTTTGGATAAAGTAAATATGAATATAGACAATACTCAAGAGAAGATGCTCACCATGTGAGAGATACATTCTAGAAGATGTGGTTACTAAGGAAATCTGCACATTCAGTAGCGATAATCAAACTTTCACCCCTTGTAACCGGATTTGAGGAAGGTTCTCATTTCCACATGGAAGAGAGAGCGAGGCTTGTTACAGCTGATGGTGACAAATATTATAAGGTCAGGAACTATGAGCATCTGTGATGGCATTTTGTTTTTTGGTTTTCCTCTGACCTTGAGTTAGAACCAAGGAGTGAATGAGAGTATCGTTAAACTTTCTAAATTTTCCTGAGAATTTTACATTTTGGATTCATTGAATTAACTTGACATAACTCAAAAGCTCCCTCTTTTCTTCAAGTGAACATTTATTTATTTACTACCGTATAGATAGGTAAAATTCTAATGAATGATAGTTCCTCTCATCCTGTTCAGAAAAAAACACCCTGTTCACCCATCCCTGCCTCCCTGAGTGGAGGAAGAACATTTAATTTGCACACCACTTTCTTTTGCCAGAAGTCAGTAACCCCCGGTATTTTTAGCTCCCTTTGAAAGCCCATGAGTAACGTTGCTTTTTCTTGAGACCTTTCTGCTTTATGCACTGACATCAGCGTATTTCTGGTTTCTGTTAGGACCTCTGCGAGAGTTGCTGGGGCTGTCGCTCTTTCATTCATGTTCCTGTTTATAAACTGTTCTGGATTCTCTTAAACTCCTTCCTATCTTTTTATTTATTAACTCTCGTTCTCCTTTTTATTCTTTCTTAATATTAGAGCTGCTCCTAGAATATATATAATTCCAAATAGCCACTTACACACTTGGCAAGCTCAAGATCTCGCACCTGTTGTCTTCTCTGATTGCATGACCACCCCTTAGAGGTGGGTAGGAGGGCTGTGTGGGATCAATGCTACCCTGTAACGCACAGAATTTGTAGGCATATGGTGATGGACGCTGTATTCAAAAGAGCTGTAATGCTCGTTGACAGGGTATGATTGCCTGATTTTAAATCCAGGCAAATTATAGGGTAAAACCAACCTGTGGTGGAAATGACTTAATAGTTTATTTATTAAACACTTAAAGGGAATTTAAAACCTTACTGCATAAAAGAATGGGTGGTATCAATTCTATTCGCTTCATCAATGGAAGGTTAAGGCTCACTGTGGTGTGAGGTCAGAGAAAAGAAAATAAGTGAAATAATTTTCACCCTTCTAATTACTGCACTTTCCACTTTCTGCCAAGAGAGGTGATAACTATTCAGCCCATTATGACACATGTCTGTGAGCATTAAAGAGTTAAATGGAAACGTCCTGGTTACGTATTTATAAATTGAAATAAGACTAAAGTTCCTCACACATAACAACTCTTCAATTTCTAGCTGAAGACATTTGCTGTGTGAGGCAAGAATAGCCATAGGCAATTAGGCATTCAAGTAATGAGAGAAGGTCTTCTAAAGAAGTCCAGAAAATATTTATTTCTCATCTAGAATTAAGGTTTAAAGTAAAATGGAACAAAACAAAATGACTCTCTTGTGGAGCAGGAGTAGGCATTTGATGAATTACACAGGGCGAAGTCGCGTGACCTGTTCGCCTGTATTGCAAATATTTGCACAGTAGCAATTAAGAGACAGAGGTAGAAATAGAAAAGTGATGGAAACAGAAAGACAGTGAACTTTTGCATAACCCGGTGGTGTACCTGCCTTGGCTACTGCAAATAAGGCTGCAATGAACACAGGAGGGTGGATTCCTTTTCAACAAGCTAATTTCAAATCTCGGGTAAATACCCAGAAGAGGGATTTACATTCCCACCAAAAATGTGCAAGGATTCTGTCTTACTCTTCTTTCTGTTGCTATAACTAAATACCTGAGACCGGATAATTTCTTTTTTTAAAAAAGGTTGATTTTGGCTCATAATTCTGGAGGCTGGAAAGGTCAAGACTGGGCAGCAGCATCTGGTTAGTTTCTAGCGAGGGCTTCGTGCTACATAATAACACAACAGAAGGCGTCACAGGGCGAGGGGGCAAGAGCACACCCTCTCAGGTTTGTCTTCCTCTTCTATAAAGCCAGGAGTCTCACTCCCACATAACCTATTAATCCATTAACCTTTCAATCCCTCAACCCACTAATGGATTAACCCATTCATGAGAGCAAAGCTCTCATGACCCAAACCCCTCTTAAAGGCCTCTCCTCCCAACACTGCCACGTTGGCAATTAAATTTCAGCGTGAGCTTTGGAGGGACAAGCATTCAAACATTTCCCTTTTATTCACATCCTGGCTAACATTTTTCATGTCTTGCCTTTTTGATAACAGCTGCTATGGTTTGAATGTGTCCTCCAAAAAGCTTGTGCTGGAAATGTAATCCTCAGTAGAGTGTTGGAATGTGGGGGCTAATGGGAGGTGTTTAGGTCATGACGGCTCCTCTCTTGTAAGTGGATTCATGCCAATTATGGAAGGTTTTAAGGCTGTAAGGTCAACCTCTTGCTCTCTTGCTCTTTCCCTCTTTTGCCTTTCTGTGTCCTGCCACGGGATGATGCAGTAAAATGGCCCTTGTAGATGTTGGCGCCTTGATATTGGACTTCCCAGCCTCCAGAACTGTTGGAAATAGATGTTTATTATTTATAAACTACCCAGTCTGTGGTATTCTGTTATAGCAACACAAAACAAACTCAGGCATAAAACTGATACCAGAAGTGGATCGTTGCTATAACAAATATCTGAAACTGTGTAAGTGGCTTTGGAAGTGCAATGGATAGAAGCTAGGAGAATTTGGGGGAGCAGGCTAGGAAAAGCCCAGATTTCCATGAATGGAAAATTAAGACAATTCCAGTGAGGGCCTAGAAGAAGGCAAGGACTGTCGGAAGAGCCTAAATCATCTTAGGGATTATTGAAGTGGTTCTGACCAGAATGTCTGTAGAAATATGGACAGTAAAAGCCATGCTGATGAGGTCTCAGATGGAAATGGGGAACAAAGTATCCAAAACTGGAGTAAAGGCTGTCTTTGTTATATAGCTGCAAAGAAGTTGGTGGAATGAGGTTTGTGTACTAGCACTTTGTGGAAGGCAGAATTGAAGGAGCAATGAATCAGGATATCTGAAAGAAGAAATGTCTAAGCAGCAAAGTGTTCAGGGTGCTGCATGGCTTCTTTTGGCCACTTACAGTAAAACGAGTGAAGAGAGAAATGATTTAAAGACAGAATTTATAATGAAAAAAGAAACAGAATGGAAAGATTTAGAAAACTCTTAGCCTACCCATGTAAAGAATAAAAAAGTGTGTTGGGGAGAGATACTAAGGATCTGGCCAAGTGACGATTTGCTAAAAAGATTAATATGGGTAGAAGGAAACCAGGTACTATTCATCAAGACAATGAGAGAATTGACCCCAAAGGTATTTCAGGAGACTTTTAAAAGCAAGATTTCCAGAGAGGCATTGGCTTCCCAGGGCTGCCTCAAAATCTGCTCTTTGCGTTTCAGCATAGAGCCCCTGGGCTGCCCTGGCTGTGGCTGGAGTGGGCCCAGGGGCAGCTGGGGCCGCCATTTTGGAGAGTGCAAGTTGTCACTATTGGCAGCGTCCACATGGTACTGACTCTGGTGTGAAGTGTGTGGGCTGCGGGGCCACAGCAGCCTCCACCCATTTTAAAGAATGTCACATAAGAGTTGGGGCCCCAATGAGAAACCTGTCACCAAAGCAGAGTCTTGCAGAGAATTTGCACCAAGGCAATGCTTGGTGGCGCTGTGAGGGTGAGGCTGTCACCAACACTCCAGAACTATCCAGCTGCCAGGGCGTCCCACCAGCCTGGCAGAGCTACACACGTGCAGCCCCAATCTGCGAGAACTGCCATGTATGCTAACTCTGTCAGAGACATAGCGGCTGGCCTGCCCCAGGTTTGGGGGCAGATTCCCCTCCCTAGTGTGTCCAGGAGGTGGCACATGAAGTAAAAGGTTATTCTGCAATTTTCGAATGTTTTCCCTGTTGGGTTTCAGACTTACTTGTGCCCAGTTACCCCTTTTTTTCTTGCCTCTTTGCTCCTTTTAGAATGAGACTGTCCATCCTATGCCTTGCCCACCTTTGTATTTTGGAAATAAATAATTGTTTTGATTTCATGGGCTTATTTTCTTTTTGACACCAAAGATTATCATTAATCTTTCCAGTAGTGTAGATATCCTTGTGGTGAATCCTGTCAGCTTATGTATGTTTGGAAGAAAGTCTTTCTTTTACCTTAAGTTTGACAGATACTTTCACGGATTTTAAAATTCTCTCTCTCTCTTTTTTCTTGTTTTTTTGAGACAGAGTCTCACTCTGTTACCCAGGCTGGAGTGCAGTGGCAAGATCACAACTTACTTCAACCTCCAATTCCCAGGATCAAATGATCCTCCTACTTCAGCCTCCCAAGTAACTAGGACCACAGGAATGCACCACTATGGCGGGCTAATAAAAAAAATTTTTTTATAGAGATGGGGTCTCACTTTGTTGCCCAGGATGGTCTCAAACTCCTGATTTCAAGCATTCCTCCCACCTTCGCCTCCTGATGTGCTGGGATTACAGGCGTGAGCTACTGTGTCTGGCTGAGAATTCTCTCTTGATATATTTTTCTTTCAGTATTTTAAAGATATTGTCCTACTGTTCTTCCCAATATTGTTTCTGACAAGAAGTCTGTTGTCGGGCTTACATATTTTTGTTTTTCAGTATAGTGTGCCTTGGTGTAGTTTTTTTTTTTTTTTTTTTTTTATTGTTTGTCTGCTTCTGATGCTTGGGATTTATAGGGCTTCTCAAATCTGTGAGTTTATAGTTTCTATCACATGTAGAAAAAATTGGCTGTATTTCTTCAAATATTTTTCACATACCCCAAGGACTCCAATTACACGTAAATTAGACAGTTGAAGTTCATTGATGCTGTTTTTTTCCATCTTATTTTCTCTTCTGTGTTTACCTTTAGTTAGTTTCTATTGCTGTTTTCGAGTTTATTCATCTTTTCTTCTGTAGAATCTATTCTGCTTTTAATACTATTCAGTGTACTTTTCATCTCACATATTGTAGATTTATGTCTAGAAGTTTAATTGTGGTTTTTAAAATGTCTTCCTTGCCTCCATTTGACATTCACAATCTCTACCTACTTGAACAAATGGAATATAGTTATAACAACTGTTTTAACATCATTGTCTACTAATTCTGTCATTCCTGTTATTCATATATCTGTTTCCACTGATTAATTTTTTCCTCATTATGTGCTTTATTTTTCAGCTTCTTTGCATGTCTCCTAATTTTTTATTTGAATGACAGCCATTTTGCGTTTGACTTTGTTGGAATGCTGGATATTTCATAATTCTATAAGTATTTCTGAGCTTTACTCTGGGACACAGTTATTTGAAAACTGTTTAATCTTGTTGAGGCAAGCTTTCATGCTTTGTTAGGTGGCCCTGGAAAAATTTTGATCTAGGGTTGGCTTCCCCTGACTGCTGCAGCAATACCCACGTGCATCATGGAGTTCCCTACTCTGGGCAGTGGGCAAGGGTGAATTATGAGAATTTTCCCTCTGTTCCTTTTGGGCGTCTCTTTCACTAGTCTTGGGTGGTTTCTTTATATGTATCCTCTGATCAGTATCCAGCTGAGGACTTGAGACAGACTCTCTGCCGTTCTCTGGCTCTGGATTTCTTTTGTGGTGAGTATCTCTCCTCTCTAGTACATTACCATTTGAACTCTGGACACACTGGCTTCCCCAGTCTCATATCTGTATTTCCTTAACTCAAGGAAATTTCTGAGCTCTGACTTGGTTTCCCCTCCCTTGCCCTGCATCCTGGAAACTCTCTCCAAAAAGTAAGGTAATTCTCCCTTCATTTGTTTCCCTTTTCTCGTGTCTTGTACTGCCTGATATCCTATGTCTTAAAAACTATTGTTTTATATATTTTGTGCAATTTTTTAGTTGTTTCAGGTGAGAGGGTAAACCTATTTCTTGTTACTCCATGTTGGCTCAAGTGGAAGCATATTTTGTTGTACTTTCAAATGTACAGAAAAGTCAAAATATTTTAAGGTATCCTCTCATATAACTTTTAGTAATTTTAACTAATTGTTTATATTTTACCTTTCTGTCTCTATCTCTGTCTCTCTCTGTATGTGCATGTGTGTGTGTGTATGTGTGTGTGTGTGTATGTTTGTACTTTTTCCTTAAAAAATTTTTGTGATCAAGGCAGCATGTCCTTTTATGCCTGTGTCAGTGTGTATATATTAAGAACAAGGACATTCTCTTGCATAACCAGATTAGAGTTATAAAAACCAGTAAATTTGATATTAATATAATACTGTCATACTTTTTATCAATCCTTTCAATAAATTCCTATATAGCTATTGATTGCTCCCAGGCTAGGATTAAATCCAGGCTCCTGCATTACATTTAGCTGTCACATCTTTTTAGTGTCTAATTTGGAACAGTTCTTTAGTCTTCCTTTGTGCTTCTTAACCTTGATATTTTTGAAGATTTCAAGCCAGCTGCTTTGTAGAATGTTCCTCAATTTTATTTGTCTGATGTTTCCTCATGATTAGATTCAGGATATGCCTTTCTGGCAAGAATACTACTGAAGTTATAGTGTATTATTTTCAGTAAATCTTATTAGAAGGCACATAATAAATGTTTGCTATCAAATATCTGTGTTAGCTTTAATGACTTGGATAAAATAGTGTTTTAAAAGTTTCTCCACTTTAAAATATTTCTCTTTGCCTTGAATAGCTGACGTCATAATGAGCAAAAAGAACAAATCTGGAGGCATCACACTACCTGACTTCAAAATATACTACAAAGCTATAGTAATGAAAATAGCATTGTATTGGTATAAAAACAGACACATAGAACAATAGAATGGAATAAACAACCCAGAAATAAATCCATACATTTACAGCCAGCTGACTTTTAGAAAGGCACCAAGAACGTGCATTGGTGAAAAGACACCCTCTTGAATAAATGGTGCTGGGAAAATTGGATATCCACATGCAGAAGAATGAAACTAGAGCCCAATCTCTCACCATATACAAAAATCAAAACAAGTGGATGAAAAACTTAAATATAAGACCTGAAATTATAAAACTGCTAGATGAAAACATAGGGATATCCTTCTGGACATTGGGCTAGGCAAAGATTTTATGACTAAGACTTCAAAAGCACAGGCAACAAAAACAAAAATAGCCAAATCGGAATATATTAAACTAAAAAGTTTTGCACAGGAAACTATCAACAGAGTGAAGAGATAACCTGTAGAATGAGAGACAATATTTGCTCCTATTTACCCAACAAAAGACTAATATCCTTCCAAAAAAAGAGTAATATCCTGAATATACAAGAAATGCAAACAACTCAACAGCAAAAAAACCCCCAAATAATCTCATCAAAAAGCAGTCACAGAATCTGAATAGACATTTCTCAGAAGAAGACATACAAATGGCCAAAAGGTATATATAAAATGCTCAATATCACTAATCATCAGGAAAATGAAAATCAAAACCACAATGAGATATTATCTTACCCCAGTTAGGATGAGTATTATTAAAAAGACAAAAAACAGCAAATGCTGTCAAGGATGCGAAGAGAAGAAAACTCTTACGTTGTCACTGGAATGTATTAATGAACGAGTACAGCTTTTATGGGAAACAGTTATGTGGGGTCCACAAAAAACTAGGCCAATGTCTGTAAGAGTTTTGCCCACATTTTCTTCAAGAATTCTTAAGGCTTCATGCATTAAGTTGATGTCTGTTATCCACTGTGAGTTGATTTTTGTGAAAGGTGAGAGGTAGGGATCCAGTTTTAATCTTCTGAAGGTGGTTATGCCGTTTTCCCAGGACTATTTATTGAATAGAGGTTCTTTTCCCCAATGTATATTTTTGTCTCCCTTGTCAAAGACTAGATCACCATATGAGGATGGTTTTATATCTGGGTTCTCCGTCCTGTTCCAAAGGTTTATATTTCTGTTCTCGTGCCAGTGCCATGCTGTTTTGGTTACTATACCCTTGTAGTAAAGCTTGAAATCTGGTGGACTGATGCCTCCCAATTTGTTCTTTTTGCTCAAAATTGCTTTGGCTGTATGCTTCTCTGGTTCCACATGAAGGTTATAATTATTCTTTCTAGATCTGTAAAGAATGCTGATGGTACTTTGATAGGGATCGCGTTAATTCTGTAGATCACTTTAGGTAGTATGAATATTTTAACAATATTGATTCTGCCAATTCATGAGCATGGTAGGGTTTTCTGTCTGTTTACATCTTCTGCGATTTTTTTCTCAGCGTTTCGTAGTTCTCCCTATATTAGGTCTCTCACCTCCTTCATTAAAGTGTAGATTTTTAATAATTACAGATAAATACAGAGGTACTCAGTGAAATCTCTCTATCCTGGGTGGAGACTCCAACATTTCCAAGTATTCCATGACCTCTGGTATCGCTATGCATTTTTTCCCCTATAGCAGCTACATTACGATAGGTCTCATAGAATTTCACCTTGTGCAACTTCAGTCCTGCTCTTGAGTAAGGACTAAAGAAAAGCCTCCCTTCAGATCTTGAGGCCTTAACATCTGTGTAGCTTTTTCTTCTTTTCTAACCTGACCCACAAATTTCAGCTATCTAAGCTACTGTAAGCTTGTATCTCTGCATCCTCTGCAGAAAGAACTCTGTTAGGCTTTGACTACCTCCAGGAGTGCACCATGGAGGTGAAATCTCTGGATTGCACCATGGTTAAACAGAGCTGATGTGGAAACTCAAATGTTTACCTTCTCTCAAGGCTCATTATTCTGCTCTTCCTGTTGTTCGTGTCTATATTCTGTCATGTATTTTGTCCAATTTCATAGTTATTTAGGATGGGATGGTAAGTCCAATTCTCGTTATTCTAAATTGGCCTATGGTGAAAGCCTGGTATTTACTTTTAATATTCACTCAGGTATGAGAGATGACATTTTGGACCTACAAGAGGCAAATAGCTGGAACTAACATCTGCCTCATTCCCCAACACACATGCACACATATAAAGTTGGAAGCCTTAAAATGCTGCAACCTCTGTGAAAATATGTCATATAAACTGTTCTCCCCAGGAGCACAGGGAGATGACAAAGACATCTTTTTGTCTCAACCTGGCTCCTGGGTCAAAAAAGTCTCTTTTGATATATTTTAAGCATAGGCCTGTTAACCATAGTAATAGTGCTTTGTATTTACACTAGGTTCTTGTCCTGAGAAATACCAAATTAAGAAATTAACATAAAATTCAGTCCCAAGATGGAGATATTATGGGGATGACTGAAAGATTAAAATATAAAACCATTCTTGAGGAATAAATCCCCATTTTATTTCCATAGATAGAGGTCTATTGAAGATTAAATAAAAATTTATATAATAAACAAGGAAATATTCCACCATGCAAAGAGTCAGCAGATAAAACAAACATTAGGGAATTAGACCATTAAGAATTTTTGGTTATTGAACAATCTGAAAGGTATGTCTAAAATGATTAAATAAATGAAAGTAAAAAGAAATAATAAACATAGAAGATCAAGACACCATGAAAAAAACCCAAGATGTTTCAAAGAGGAATTAGTTAAAGCTTACAAATAAAAAAGTTATATAGGATAAAACTTAATAGTTTGGTAAAGAAGGAGATCATACCTAGTTGGAAAGACAATTAGTGAAATGCAAAACACAAACGAACAAACATTCAGTGGGATAAACAATTTGGAAAATCTGAAAGATAAATCAAGAGATGTAGAGAAGAAAATATCCTGTTAAAAGTGATCAATTTGATACTCCTGAAAGCCAATAAAATTACAATAAGTAAAATTTAAAAAATGGTAAATATAAAGGAAATAACGAACTGTGGAGATGTTTGGTGAAGAGAAATAGCAACAAAATTTGGAAGAATAAAAGAAGATGAATAAACGTTAATTTTGCAAATTGCAGAAAGGCAAAATGTAGCTAATGCAATTAGTGTAATTAAAAAAAGGAAGACTATTCACACCAAAGAACCTCAGAAAGTCTTTAGAACTGAAGGCACCAGATACATCTGAATTGAAGGCTGAGTGTGGTGCAGGGCTGAAACTAGGACAATTTTTGAAAAATCACTATAAGAAGCACTTAGAACTTCAGGCTCTTTTTTCCAGCTGACAAGACAGTGTCCTTCCCTCCACTCTGGTGGAGAACTGGGAGGTTTATTCTTTGGAAAGATTGCAATGGGAAAGTCAGAACTCAGGAATACAAAGTGTAGATGAGATTAGGCGTGAGTATTATACAGAGCGCATGAGTTATCAAGTAACAGTCTACATAGCGAATGATGAGGTTCCCATCTCAGCTACCAAAGCACTAGCAGCTGGGTTCATAGACTGTTTAAAACACAGTTCACGTGCCTGGTGCAAATGCTCGCTAGCTCTCAGCTGTTTGGTCAATGCAGAACTGTAAATGTACCTCCTGATTCTCATCTCCTAATACCCTCAGCTGTTTCAGCTTCAACTGAAATGAGGATTTGAGGATTTTAGCACATCCTCCAACCCGGCAGGAGTTACAGCAACTCCACACCTGGTTCCAATCCAGTCGGACTCACAGAGGCTCTTCACGAAAGCTCCACAAAGTCTCTGTCTCTTTCTTGCACTTCCTGCCTGCTGCTGGCTAGTGGGTCACGGTGGTCCTAGGAGTGAGAGTTGGGCAACTGACTCAGGTTGTACTCAAGGAAAATCATTTTTATGAATGAAACAGGTATGAACCATCTTGCACAAATGTTTTTACATACATATGTTTTTATTCTTCTAGAGCTCTTAAAAGTGGTATTTCTGGGTCCTAAGGTAGATGTATGTTTACTTTTCTGATAATCTGCTAGATTTTTGAGTTAAATCGTTTAATGTTTCCACTATAATTTATGAGGATTCTGGGTTGCCGATATGGGGTGTTGTCTATTTTTTTAAATTTTTAACAATTCTAGTGGTTGTATGCTTTTATTTCATGGTAATATCAATTGCACGTCTTTGAGACCTAATGATATTAAGCATGTATTCCTTTGTGATGTGTTTGTTGAAATCTTTTATCTATTTCTTTTTAGTTTATTTTTATTAATGAGTTGTAGAAATTTTTTATATTAATTGTACATCAATCCTTTGTCAAATATAAGTTTTGCAGATATTTTCTCCCACCATGAGGCTTGCCTGTTTTTTCATTGAGTGAAATTTTAAATTTTGATGAAGCCTAATTTATTATTTCTTTTAATTGTAGGATTTCCGTGTCCAATGTAAGAAAGCTTTTCTTACCTTGAAGCAACAATGATATTATCTTAAGAGTTTCAGCTTTTTCCTTTAGGAGTAGGAGTTATTATAAATTAGTGTTTATGTATTATGTGACATGAGGATCAAAGTTCAATTTCTATGCATGCATTGTTCCTCACTTGCTAAAAAGAGATTCCTTAACACATTGGATTACTTCGACATTTTGCCAAAAATTAAATGACCATGTAAGCGTGCGTATATTTCTGAGTTCTATTGCATCAATTTGCTGACTCTTATGACAATACCATGTTTCTTGATTACAATAGTTTTATAAGGCTGAAATCATGTGGTGAAAATTGTGTAACTTAATGTTTCAATATTGCTTTGGATACTTAGGTCTTTTGCTTTTCCACGTATACTTTAGAATAAGATTATAAATTTCTACAAATAAGTCTGCTGGGATTATGATTGGAACTGTTTTAAAATCATTTGTGGAGAATCGTGGAGATTAGTTTGCCAATAATTGACATCTTATCAATATTAGTCTTATAATCCATGAACATGGTATATATTTCCTCTTGTACAGATTTCAAATTTCTCTGCAATGTTTAGTAGTTTTTGCTTTACAGGTATTATATTAAATTTACTCTTAAGTATTTTATAATTTTTGATGACATTGGAAGTAGAGGTGTTTTTAAATTAAAATTTAACATTGCTATTACTATGTAAAATACAATTTATTTTGTATATTGTCTTTATATTCTCCAATTTGGCTAAACACACTTATTGTTTCTATTGATGTTTTGCAAATTCCTTAGAATTTTCTGTTAACAATCATGTCATTTACAAATAGAGAGCTTTACTTCTTCTGTTCTTTTTTAAGGCTTTTATTTACTTTTCTTCACTCACTGCCCTGGCCATGACATCCGATAAAATGTGGAATCGGAATAGTGAAAGTGGGCATCCTTGCCTTGTTTATAATCTTATGGAAAAAGTGTTTAGTCTTTCACTATTAAGTATGATGATACTTCTTGTTCATAAACATCATTTATCATATTAATTTCCCTTCTATTCCTAGTTTTCTGAGAGGTTTTTAAAAATATGAATTGGCATTAAAATTTATTGACTGTGTAGGGAAGGGAATGGGAAGATATTTATCAAAGAGTGCAAAGTTTTAGTTAGAAAGGATGAATGAGTTCTGGAGATCTATTGTACAGCATGGTGACTATAGCAAAAATTGCTGAAAGAGTAGATCTTAAATGTTCTCATCACAAAAAATAAGTACGTGAGGTGATGGATATGATAATTTGATTTGGTCATTTTACAATGTATACATATATCAAAACATCACATTTTATACTATAAAGATATATAACTTTTATTTATTAATTGTACCTTAATGAAGCTGGGAAAATAAAAACAAACAGAACCTGAAAGTGTACCTATCCAAAAACAAAAACAAAAAATTAAAAAAGAAATTTGTCAAATGTTCTCTGTATCTATTGAAATGATCAAATAATTTTTCTCAACCATTTTGTGAGTGTGTTGAATCATACATTGACTTTTTAATGTTATATTGCATTCCTAGAATACATACCCCAAACATAATGCAATATCCACATTTTGTTCATGAAAGATACTAGTGTATCTCTAGCGCTCTCTCTCTCTTTCTCTCTCTCTCTCTCTCTCTCTCTCTGCGATGATCTTTTCAGGTTCCGATATTAGTGTTATTTGGGCCTCAGAAAATTAATTGGAAAGTGATTTCTTTTTTCTCAAGGAAATTGAATAAATTCGGTTTTATTTCCTCCTTATGTGTCTGATAGAATTCATCAGTAAAACCACCTGAGCCTGGGGTTTTCTGTGTAGAAAAGTTTTTGATAATAAATTCAATTTCTTTAGCAGCAGATATATGGGTCTTCCAATTTCTGTTTTATCTTGCGTCAGTTTGGTAAAACAAGTTTTCCAAGAAATTTGTTGATTTCATTTAAGCTATAGAACTTTTTAGCATAAAGTTTTTTATATATCATCTTCTTATCCTTTTAAACGTGTACACAATATTTAGTGAGCACCTTTTTATTCCTGATATTGTAATTTATGTTCTCTCTCTCTTTGTTGATGACTATACACCCAGGGTTTTATCAGTTTTGCTGGTCTTTTCTAACACTAACTTTGGCCTTGCCATTTTTCCTATTGTTTATTTTCTATTCTCATTTTAATTATTTCCTTCCATCATAACTTTATTACCAAGTGTCCTTAGTTCTATAGTAATAAAGGTAGAAATAGATTTATCTCAAAAATTTTTAATAAGAATTAAATGATAACATTTTTTCTGATGCCTGATACTAAATAAATGATCTTCATTCTACTTATTATGAAGACTTTCCTGGTACTTCCTGTAAGGGTTTCTCTAAATTTCTAGTTAAGAATTATTGATGTTAAAAATTTTCTTTTTGCATTTATACAGGAAAAATTTTAATAAGGTGGAAACCAACAGCTTAATATTTTGTGATTTTTATTGGATAAAATCATAAGCATGTATAAGGCTGTATTCCCTTCAAAATGAAAACAAAACAGGGACTGTTCTTACTTGGGTGGGGCAATCTTCTCCTGAGCTATAGCTCATTTGCTCACTGTCTGATGAGAATATTATTGTAGAAATGTGCTAAGCTCAGCACCTAGTCCCATTTACATGTGTTGAGTAAGATCAGCCCGGGCTTGAAAATAGGGATTTATGGAAGCTGGTTATCTGTGACAATCTTGAATAAGAAAAAAAAGTCACAAAAGATGGGAAGGTCAAGTAGGCAAAGATGGAATGGAATTACTTCCTGTTGAAATGTAGCTATGCGACACGGCCATGCTAGGCTCTTCATGTACTCTTTGACACTCCCAGCATGTGACATAGATTATCCTGTGAGTATATCCAAGGCAACAGTCAGCTATACGATGGGAGTCAAATTTAATGCTGTTGAGACCCAAAGCCCTCTTCTTAGCTCTGCATCGAGCCTGCACGTGGTCTCCCAAGGTGAGGAGGAGAGGCAGGTGCTGCCTCAAGATTGTTACGGTGTCAAATGCAGGGTCAGCTGCAGTAGGGGTCAGGCAAACTCGTTACTGCTCATCCTCGACCTGGGGCTTTAAAATCTTCCATGATGCGAAGTGGGGAAAAAAGCTCCATAGAACCTAAAATAAGACTTTTTTTGTGGGGGGCCAGGGGGAGGGTCAGATACAATAACAGTACGCTTCCCAGTTTGTGTTTTGTTGGAAGGTAATGAGGGCCTAGGGAGTTTTAAAAATCCCTGGAAAAGTTAAAGTTGACCTTGCTTTATGCACTGGATGCATTAAGTTGAATATAAAGCTTAACATTTGTATATCAAATCTCTTCCGACATAATTGTGAAGTCTTGCTCCCATTAGGAAAACACACACACTGAAATTCAAGGTCTTGGATATAAGACCTAATAAAAACAGCTCTTAAGCATCCTAACATTTGCTTCAAAGAAGCATTTTGTCTCTGTCAATATGTAGTCTGCAGCGCATTTAATTCTCCGAGGGGGTCCCTGTGAGCATTTTGCTAAATGGGTAATCAATCTACCCGATCTCGCCCAGTTCAGTTAAAGCACAGCTGCAAGAACACAGCAAGCGCCTCCTACAGTGGAGGTGGCAAAAGGGACCGGCAAGCGGAGGCTCATGGCCCAGCCGGGGCAGGCCCCCTCACCACTGTCCCCAGGAGCACAGAGGCAGAGCCAGTGACAGAGGACAGCCCATCGCCACTCTCCATTGCTGCGCCTTCTGTTGCTTTCAGTCACATGCTGCTGTTCTTGTTGCAAGCTGACTGCTCAGTGGTCTTGTCCCTTTAGTCCTCCCCTTCCTCCCCCTCCTCCCGCTGCTCCTCCTCCTCCTCCTCCTCCTCCTCCTCCTCTCTCTCCCTCTCTCCTTTCTTTTGTATGCTACCTTGGGTTGAGAGTATCCAATAAATGGATTAGATATTGATTGACTACGTTACTTATAATCTTACCGTAGAACCCGTTACCAAAGATCTCGCACTGGGAATGCTACAAGAAGGTGCTTTTTCAGACGCCTTTTTCAGAGATGGAATGAGCCGTTGTTCTCATTCATTCAACAAATAATTTGTCAGGCACTGTACTAAGTTATGAATGTAGCAGAAAATGAAAGAAAGAAGAAAAGTATACATGCTCATCCGGCTTTCATTCTTGGCAGGGGATATGGAGTCATATAATTTAAAAAGGAAATTATATAGTATGTTGCAGGTGCTAAGTGCTGTGGAGATAATAGAGGAAGGCAAGGTGGGCGGGAATGCTGTAAGGTTGCAACTTAGGAGGTTTCAGGGTTGTCCTTGAGGAGTGGTAACATCTAATCAAAACTTGAAGGAAGAGAAGGTGAAGGAGCAAGGGTTTCTGGGAAGATCCGCAGAGGAAGTAGGAAGTGTGGATGGTCCAGAATGGGAGCACCCTTGGAGTATTGATAAGCAAGGAGTAAGCAGGTCTAAATTTCCCAGTAAAGTTTCTGTGCAACTTTTATTGTAGCTTTCCAGATATTTGATAACCATTTGTTGATACTAAAGACAGATTAATTGATTCCAAAAGGATTCCTAGAAGAACCCGTACAAGATCATAAAGTACACAGGTGGTCAGACACAAAGGGAGCATTTAACAGGTGGTTGGGATATCGGAGAAGGCTCAGACAGGTGGAAATACTGGCTGACCAACTCATTCAAAACGCTGCATATAATAGCACAGACTGCAACATCGGAAGGCAGGTAAACCAGCCGGTTTAGAATCAAGAACACACATTTTCTGTATCTCAGAACTTCTTTGTTCTCTTCCTTTTCAAGCTTTACTCTCAGCAAATTCTTCCAACCTCACGGAGGAAGTCATCGCCATCTGACTCAGCTTCCTCACTTTCCCCTCCACCTAGATCTGTCCCTCAGGCCTTTCTCCCTTCTCACAAGCCCACTGTTTCCGTCTTCCCGCCACCCCCTGCCCGGCCTTCTTCCCCATTGCCCCAAACTTCTCTCTATAGAAGCTGTAAGTTTCCCCCTTTGGTTCACCATTTCTTCTGTCTTCCACTGAGCAGATTTTCCATTTGTTTGTTTGCTTCTCTTGCTCACTGTTGGATTCTCAGAGCCTGTTACTTCCTGGTACCAAGTAAGCATCCCATGAACTGTAAATGGAATGAACAGTATTTCTTCCTCTCCTTAAAGCAAAAATAATTCCCTTTAATGTGCTTCCAGAGGTGGCAAGAGATGTGTGGACGAGGAGCTCCCCTTCATTTCTCCTCCTCTCTCCTAACTCCTATTTCCCCTTTTCCTAAAGAGAAAGTTCTCCTGATGTCCTAAACCTCAAAGTTTCACACATGTCAAAGTTATCTGTCTCTTCTCTTTCTCAATCAAAAGCCCTGCTCCCTCAGTGGCGGATATTTCCTTAAGAAAGAAGGAGGAAAATAATCTGATTGAAGTAATTGACTTTGATGTCCCAATAATTACATCAGCGTCCTCTTGGGGGGTATCTGAATTTTCAAAGGAGGGAGGAAGCTTGTTCATCTATGTGATCTTTTGATCTTGGGAATGTCATTAAAAAACCATCAATCAATTTTAAAAGAAGAAAGATAGTTTGGGAAAATTATTGTCTGTTTCCCTTTATGAGACGTAGTCCCTTGAAATTGCTTTTTTGTGAACCTGTCTTTTGTCCCTTCAAAATCTTTTGAGTGCTCTGTCTCTGGGTCTCGTCATGGTTATTTTCAAACATCCATCCTGAGATGTTCTCTTGCAGCCCAGGCATTTCCAAGTGGCCTTTCCCATCGGGTCTTCAGGTGCGTCTGACCTACCTCCCTGACTATCCCGCATGCGTGCCCCTGAGTCTCCGCGATCATGGGATAGAAGACTATCCCGGCCCATGGGTTAGCTCTGTTCCACTCAGCATGCTTTTTAGCTAAAAACTCTTATTTTAAAGGGCCACTCAAGGGACAAAGGCTCTGGGGACAAAAGCGTAGTCTGGCAGATTAGCAATCCTATTGAAAACCATTTCTAGTGGTTTTGGAATCCTGACTCCAAGACCAAGACGTACCTGTCCAGAAGGACTCGACAAGCCTGGAGTATCTGCAGCGGCCCTCTAGGTAGTAAAAACATTCTGAAAATACGGCGGGGTGGGCTGGATATAGACACTTTCACATTGCTTTAACCTCTCTGGTTTCTTGCCGGATTGATTTCTTTCATTAGGGGAAGTTACTTCCATCTACATACCATTGTAGCCTCAGGAGGTAAGAGACTGATTTAGTGGTCTTAATTTAGAAGCATCCTCAATTTTCAGGAATTTATTCTTTAATATCTGAATGCCCATATGTGACTTTTGGATTAATCGACTTGATTTCGGTATAAGTCTTTTGTGAATTATGCCGCAAGTTGAGTCTAAAACACAATTTGAATTAGTGGTGCTACCGTCTTGGACATCAAGCCTAGAGGTAACTAATTTGAAAATGATTTTCAGTGCAATCCCCAGTTGAAAACGTATAGTAGCTTCCTATTTTCTATTTTCTCTGCCTTCACCTCTTTAGTCTCACATTCGGGATCCTAAACCAAAAGTTTCCTGACCTCATCTCTCTTCGCTCTCTGGCCAGTGCCCTGAGCAGAGGCATTACTGCTCCATGGCTGCCCCCAGGCAGGAAGAGTGGAAGTTTGGGGCAATTTTCATGGGCACTCTTACTTGGGGGAGGTAGCAGCGTTTGGTGGTGGGATTTGGCTATGCTGCAATCCTGCACTCTTTGACGGCCTTGCAAATGCAGAGTTGTTCTCCTGCTCCCAATGCCAAAAGGGCACCTGTTGGTAAATACCATTCGCCCGATTAGTGTCTCCTTCTGTCAGCTTTGTAATTATCTCTGTCCTCACTCCTCTTTTGCATTAGTGCTTTCCCTCTCCTGTTTACACATCCACCTATCCCTATCCCACCTGAGACAGCCACTCGTTCACTGTCTACCTCTCGGAATATACCCCCAGAGCCTCAGCTTTATTTTCATATCTGAACCATTCCCAACCCTGCCGCCCCAAGTGACCGCCCGACACCGTGAATCCATCTATTTTATGCAACATCCTCAGGAGAAGCAATCACATTCTTTTGTTCGTTTTCAAACTTTTTATTTGTGCCCGCCCTTCCTCACAAGAGAGAGCAGTTTCGTGTCTTACACTTCTCCATCTTTTATTTCATCTCCTATTTCTCTAACCCTCTGCTCCAGCCAAATAAGTTTACTTTCTTTCCCCAAAGTGTGACATGGCAGAGACTTCTATGTGTCCATCACAGTCTCTGTCCTTGTACCCCTAGACACGCAGCGAGGCCTCCCTTGCAGTAAGGTGCGATGTGAGGACTGAGTTCCAGCCAAAGGACTATGGACAGAAGCACAGTCCATCAATTCCAGGCCTGGCCGGTGACAATTTTCCATGTGCTCTACATCCTTACTTTTCTCTTTTCCATTCACCGATTGGAGGGAGAGAACTCCAGAACCCCAGAGGAGAACAGAATCACAACACACAAGGAGTTAGGTCCTTAAATGACTGGGCAGGCCACTCACTAACTAGCAACTGGGACCATCTGTATTGGACTCAACATGAACAGGAAATAAACTTTAATTTTGTTTAGCCACTAGGGTTACTGAATTTATGATATAATAGCAAGCAGTACTAACACATATGCCATATTCTTTCTCATCTACATAAACTTATTTACATTGTTTCCACGGCCTGGAATGAGTTTCCTCTTCACATGTTTAAATTTTATGCTTTGTCTGATACCAAATCAATTCTTACGTCCTCCGTGAAGCTTTCTGTAATTTCACCAATCCACAGTGATTCTTCCTCCCCAAATTCTTGAAAAACACACATAGTACTTCACCACTTAATCAGTAAATACCGTTATTCTGCATTTATTTTTATTGAACTTTAATGTATATATTCATCTTCTTGGTAAATTTAAAGATGTTTCAAGGTACTGCAAGAAAATTATACGTTTTTAATATCCTTTCTCTTTTGCTATATTTACTTTAGTGTTATTTATTTATATGTGCTCAATGCACGTTAGCTGAATGAATGAATCTATTCTCTCTGAATTTTTTTTTTCTTTTTTTTTGAGACAGAGTCTCACTCTGTTGCCTTGGCTAGAGTGCTGTGGTGTCAGCCTAGCTCACAGCAACCTCAAACTCCTGGGGTCAAGCGATCCTCCTGCCTCAGTCTCCTGGGTAGCTGGGACTACAGGCACATGCCATTGTGCCCAGCTAATTTTTCTATTTTTTTAAGTGTTTGGCTAATTTCTTTTTATTTATAGTAGAGACGGGGTCTCACTCTTGCTCAGGCTGGTCTTGAACTCCTGAGCTCAAGCAATCCTCCCACCTGGGCCTCCCAGGGTGCTAGGATTACAGGAGTGAGCCACAGTGCCGCGCCTATTACTAGTCTCTATGCAAATAAACTGGATAATCAACCTGATTATCTATGGGCATGAAGTTCCCAATCTGATATACAGAATAGTAAAACAGAACCTGAAAGGGACAATAACAATTAAAAACATTCTCAAATCATAACCTTGACAACTAACCAGGTATAGCTGGTTTTATTAGTGTCAATATTAAAAATTTTAGGGACCATGAAATTCTGATGCCATTTAAACATAATAAAAAACTATGAACACCAACCCCCACCCACCAAACTGCCAGACCAGAGGCAGAACAAAGAAGCAAGCCAACTGCTATGAATGGTGGTGTCCCCGTGACATGGGACACTGGCTGCATAGGTTCAGGGGACTCAGAACACTAG
>CAUYSK010002965.1:0-38510 GCA_963575035.1 Avahi laniger
CAACCTCAAACTCCTGGGCTCAAGCGATTGTCCTGCCTTAGCCTCCCAAGTAGCTGGGACTACAGGCATGCGCCACCATACCTGGCTAGTTTTTTCTATATATTTTTAGTTGTCCAATTAATTTCTTTCTATTTTTAGTACAAATGGGGTCTCGCTCTTGCTTAGGCTGGTTTCGAACTCCTGAGCTCAAACAATCCACCGGCCTCGGCCTCCCAGAGAGCTAGGATTACAGGCGTGAGCCACCGCGCCCGGCCAATGATCTTACTCTTTCAACCAGCCCATAACCCCAGCCCATTATAAAGGCAACCCAAGAAATGTTGACGTTGTTTTTTCTTTTCTTCCTCATGACTTTTAATATTTGCCTCTATCCAAATACAGTGTTTTGTTTTTGTTTTTGTTTTTTTTAGAAGTGAGAAGGGACTGGAAACTTACTATATGATCTTGTGCAAGTTGCTAAACACCGCTAAGCCTCGGTGTTTCCTTGGTTTTAATTGGGGATAATAATTGCATCCTCTCAAGGAGTTTTTTAACAGGATGTGATGAGAAAATCTGTGTAAGACACTTAGTATGATGCCTAGAATTGATCAATGATGAACTATTATGGGGGCTTTTTAAAAAAATCATTATCAATTAGTTATGATTCTTTGAGACTGTACCTTTCATCCTCTTTAAAATGTTCTGTTGGGCAGGTGCATTGGTTTATGCCTGTAATCCCAGCACTTTGGGAGGCTGAGGTGGGAGGACCACGTGAGGCCAGTTGTTCAAGGCCAGCTGGGGACCATAGTGAGACCCTGTCTCTACAAAAAAATAAATAAATATAAACACATAAATACATAAATAAATAAAATCAGCCAGGTGTGGTGACACATGCCTGTAGTCCCAGATACTTGACATGCTGAGACAGGAGGATCACTTGAGCCCAGGAGTTCGAGGCTGCAGTGAGCTATGACTATGTCATTGTGTTCCAGCCTGGGTGACAGAGCAAGATACTGTTTCTACAAAAACAAGAAAAGAAAAGAAAAAATAATAGAAAACAACCCCAAAAACGTCCTGTTAGTTTGATCTCATTTCAAACCTTTCTATCCCTCTTTAAAGGCATTTGAGCATAGAACATGGTTTAGAAACTGAAACGGGACCTTTTTTATACTAGCACCATGTTCCGATAAGCGTATCAAACTGCACTGGTGTTAAGAGGGCGAATCGGCATGATGAGCCACGAGTCTGGGAATTCTGGCAGATCTGTCCAAGGGCTGCTGCAGCTGATGTAAACAGCTGTGAATCTCCAGGTGATTTGCTAAAGCACCACCCCCTGTAGAAGAGGGATGCAGGGTTTTGTGTGCTAGAGGAAAGCAGCCAGGAGAAAACATCTTACTCTCCCTAGACTGTGGGAAGAGCAGCAGGCATGTTCCATGGACAGCGAGATCCAATGAAATCAAAGCCCACTCACTGCATCCTGAGCATATCTGGGCATCCACCCTTGAGCTTTGTAGATGCCGACTCCCAGAATGCCTGTGTGTTGTCCTTGGAGCGTGGCTGCTGGGTGCTTGATGCTGTGGGGAATGCACGCTTGTATAGAGCTGTCGGCTCCTCGGGGGGGCTTCAGGAACTTGCAGCAGTCAAAATGTGACCTCTTGGAAAGAAAAGAACAGTGCACAAAGATACGTGAGTGGACAATATGGAAGTGCGGCTCTCTCCCCCTGCCCCTTTAACGGTGTCTGGTATGGACCCCGATTTCACCCTTTGAACACTGACTTGCAGGTTTTTCTCTTTGATTGATGTCTGTGATTACAGTGGATATTTGGGGGCTGGTAGGCAACGAATGACCTGGTTCTCTGGAATGTACTCGACTGGAAAATAGCTTTATGGTTGAGACTAGAGATGTAGTTATAGTTGAGAAACTGGCTGTGGTTTTTTACATCCTGAGTTGGGGTGCAGAGGGAAAAGATGAATAGTAAATACTACTTTTTATTGAGAGTTTACTGCCTCTTAGACATTGCGCAAGTTAATTTGGATGCATTATCTCATTTAATCCTCATGACAAGATTAGAGACAGGGACTATGATTACTTCCATTTTGTGGATGAAGAAACTAAAACTTAAAGAGATTAAATGACTTGATTGTGGTCATTCAGCTGGTACATGGTAGAACTGAGTCTTGAACTGGGACTCTCTGATGGTAGAGGCTGTACTCTTACTCACTAGGCAGAAAAACTGCGCCTGTTTACTTAGAGAAATATTAGCCCTAGCATGTTTCTTTAAGAGCAGCACATACATTTTTGAATACCCTTTATTGACTAAGTTCCGAAAAGACTGGAACCATGTCTTATTAGAATTCCCCTGCCTCTAGGAGTTGGTCAATATTTGGTGACCAAACAATGTTTGTTGGTTGAATTGAACTGATGGGTTTTATGTGACGGTTTCTGAATTTAGCCTTACAAATTAAGAAATGTTGCTATCTTACATTCTTGCAAACAGACAAAAGAAATCCCTAACTCCTGTTAAGATTAGAATCCAATTCAATTAAGAATATTTATTTATTTAGTTAGTTACTAACTAGTTGATACTGGCATGGTATTGATATTAGAAACACTATCATTCTCTGCATTTGCCATAAATTGAAACACAACACCATTGGCACGTTGTTTAAAACTGGAAAAACACAGACATATATCTGTGTACTTATGTGAATGAGTATACCCTAAAAAAGGCAGCAAATGTCATGTGCCTAAGGAAAGGGTTAGTGGTGCTTAGGGAGAGGGAGGGTGTGTGTGGCAGATTTAGGAAAGTTAGTGACTCTGCTTGAAAGTCAAGAGTCCTTGATTCTCGTTCTGCATCACTGGGTGAACTCTGAGGGTCACTCAGCATATCTGGTCCTGTTTTCCCAGATGGGCAAAGCAGAAACTGAAAAAGTTTAAGACATCTCAAACTTTTCTTGCAAAATATTACAAGGATTAAACAAGCCTGTGCAATTAAAATGCTTTGAGCTCTGTGGTCCAGTCCCCGGCCTAACGGTGGTACGGTCCTGACCGCCAGCAGGATTAACCGAGGGGTTTGCAGAACAGGCATAGAGTCTGTTCCTTCAGGACTGCGGGCAGCTGACGTCCTGGGGTCAGGGTGAGTCATGTCCTGTGTGCATAAACACCCAGGCCTGCATGCTGCACCCTGGGGCTCTGGTGGCTTGAATTCCCAAAAGACAACCCTGAAAACTTGAAAAGAAAGAAAACCTAGGACAATGAGTAGGCGGCCTCTCTTTTTGTTGCCAACAGAAACAAGACAAAGTGGCGAGCCAACCATTTTGCAGTTCAGTGGGGGTTTTATGGGACTGTCCAAGTGATTATTTGCTTAGAGTAAGCTAAATCCTACCAAAGGGATGGGACTCCCAAGAAAGAACTTGTCCCCAAGGCGAATTTTCCTGTTGATAGTGATGGCAAGCTCGTGTGCGCTGTGTGTGCTGGCAGTAGCTGATCTCAGTTTTATGCTTTCTCTTTCTCATTGCTGAGTCACTGGACTGTCTTGAACTCTGAGGGAAAACGTCTGGGGTGTGGTCTGCAGCCATGAGGCCTGGCTCTGTGGAGTAGAGCAGGAGCGCCACCGTGAGTTGTGTGTGGGCACTGCAGATCTCTACTTGGGTGACCAGCAGTTTGGATAGATGGGGTAAGTGCGGCTGGTTCCCTCATGCAATAAAAAGCAGGGCAGTCAGGCCTGGGTTGTGTCCAAGACACCCTGACTTATTTCTAACAAACTGTAATGAATCAGTTGGGGTTCTTCAGAGAAACACAATCAATAGGATATGCATGTATACCATGAAGAGATTTATTTTAAGGAATTGGCCCATGTAAATGTGGAAGCTGGCACATTCAAAATTTGTAGGTCAGGTGTGCAGGCTGCAAACTCAGGCAGGAGTTGATGTTCCAGGCTTGAGGCAACATGTCTTCTCTGGGAAGCCTCAGTTTTTGCTCTTAAGGCCTTCAACTGATTGAATGAGGTCAGCAAACTTTATCCGGGATAATTTCCTTTACTTAAAGTTAACTGATTGTCGATGTTAATCATACCTACGAAATACCTCCAGCAACATCCAGATCAGTGTTCGATTAAATAACTGGGTACTAGACAAGTTGACACATTAAAAATAATCATCGCAGAAGCAACATTAGCACAGGTTTTAAAAAAATATATATCTATGTACATACCTTGAGAGACAGGGTCTGTCACCTGGGCTGAAGTGTAGCCTCGAACTCCTGGGCTCCAGTGATCCTCATGCCTCAGCCTCCTGAGTAGCTGGACTACAGGCACTCGTGACTAGGCCTGGCTAATTTTTTTTCTTTCTTTCTTTTTTTGTTTTTAGAGATGGAGTCTCGTTATTTTGCCCAGGCTGGTCTCGAACTCCTGGGCATAAGCAATCCTCCTGTCTCAGTCTCCCAAGTTGCTGGGATTACAGCGTGAGGTGCCAATACTGGAAAAAAAAATGTAACATTAACAGATATGAATTATTTTCACTTGTTTCATTATTATATGGATTCAACACTACTTCAGGTTGTATTAGGTGCATTTCCATTTCTAGTTATTCCTGTAACCCCAGATTAGATTCTGATGTGTTGCTACCAGCATACAACATGCATTGTATGACTTTCCACAATACCATCATAACAAAGATATGCAGAATACATTTCATAACAAATAGGTTGTTTTCCCAGGGTTGATACTTGTAGGTCTGCATGTGTCTGCAATTCTCCAACCAGAACTTTGTCGTGTAGCGTAAGGCAAAGTCGGAAACGCTGCTCAGAACTTCTCTTCAGGAGTGGCATGCTTGGTTGTTGGAAGCTGATATTTTTCGGCCGGTACTTATGGCAGAATTTGAGAGCAGGGCTTTCTGCCTGGGTAGGCATCCCACAGGGTGTGATTCTTTTTTTTCTTTTTTTCTTTGGGGTCTTGCTATCACACCCAGGCTGGTCTCAAACTCCTAGCCTCAAGTGATTTTTCTCATCTCACCTCATGTGATTTTCGAAGGAGGAATCCGTGGTCTGCAATACTGAGAATCCTTTCTTTAAGGGCTTTCAGAAAGCACAGAAGAGAAGGACAGGAAATGGCCAACGCTCTGGTGGTTGGTTCTTGCTGGAAAAGAAAAAAGAGGAAATTGGATTTTATTGGGATTCTCTGCAAAGGCAGAAAAATTCCGGAGAATCTACAAAGGAAGAAGGTAGAAGCTACGGCAGATCTGTAGATAGCAGAGGGGACATTCTTATTGGTTGGTAACTCTAGTTTCTATTACTCATCCCACCAGATATTTTGATATTTCCCAATCTTCAACTGGTCACTGTCTACTTCTATCACCCTTGAACGTTCTAGGTATTTGTCTAATATGAAAATAAAATTTTAAAAAATTCTGCTATGTACTATGTGGCATAATCTTGCATATAGTGATTCACATTGTGACTCATCTGTTTGAAAAACCCTGATCAGGTTCTATGGTCAATGCAAACAAAAATATTCATGTGTGTAGAGCTGCTGTATAATCTATGAGCATTAGAATGATTTGACCTTCTAAAGTTCTCTTTTCTCTTAGACTTCCAAGATTATGAGGTTTAATATCATTTGACAGGTTTGAGTTTGCATGTGTGAGACTACTGGGAAATTTAAAATTACAAATATGCTCACACTGGGCGGCAATGCCGTCCGATATGTAGAAGCGAAGCCTAGAACTTCTGGCATTTTACTGTCACGGTGAGTGCTTGCTAATCTGAGCATGAAACTGACAGAGGAGGACACAGCTGATGGATTAAGGAGGAATGGAAAAGGAGCCCTGTTCCAACTGTACCTGAAACATTTCATGCCTCAAATCATAAGAACCAATACATACCCCTTCTTGTTTGAGTTAGCTTTTTTGTTACAAGCAACGGGAAAATCCCAACTGAGTCTGGCTTGAAAAATACATCATAACTCATCATTTCAGCCTTCTACTCAAGGGCTCTCACAATGACGCTCTATGAACTCCTACCAGACCCTCCAAGTG
This sequence comes from Avahi laniger, assembly GCA_963575035.1. Classification (NCBI taxonomy): domain Eukaryota; kingdom Metazoa; phylum Chordata; class Mammalia; order Primates; family Indriidae; genus Avahi; species Avahi laniger. The sequence continues at coordinate 6,010 of CAUYSK010002965.1, forward strand.
CAATTTCATTTTTTCATAGCAAATTAATATATTGGCACCAATTGTGCTTTGGCCTCCTGAGTAGCTCAGCCGCAGGAGAAAACACATTGGCTGGTGAAATGAGTACCTAGTGCCGTTGGAAGTCTCAGTATTCATTGTAAACTTTAAATTCTAAATCACCATTTTGGTTTTCATCACCACTTTGGGGCTCCCAGTTAATGATATCTAGAACCTCAAATTTCCTGAAAATACTTAAACAGATCGGGGTTCTGAGTCTGTAATCGACAGCGAGGGGCCAGCCTTGGGATTGACCCAAATTCACAGTCGGAGTGCTCTTTTCCTGGGGCTTCTTGCCAGCTGGCCTGTCCCTGCTGATGATTTTCCCGTCTCGCCTCTTATCTCCTCGTTATCCCCCAACTCAGCCCCCGGCCCTGCTCACGCTACCGTGAAGCCAAAAAACTGTTTGCCTGCTTATATTCTACACCAAGTACGATGCTAATATGGAATAGACAATACCGGGCAAGAAACCATTAAGTTGCGATGCATCTAAGCAATGACAGCCAGTGGAAGTGCGATGGTGTCACCCGGGAACGTTAGCTACAGGATGCTTATTTTTAATTTAGGCTTGCATCAGAGGGGCTCTGATCTAGTCAGACCCCAATACAACTCTCTTCTGCTAGAGGGTACCGTGGTAATCAAGTTGTCAAGAGTTCAGACAGCCTGGGAGTGAATCTCAGTTCTACTAATTTATTCATTTGGTCAGTGGTTGTTGAGCATCTGCCACGGGTTAGATACCATTCTTTGTGCTGAGGACTTATCAGTGAATAAAAATGATAAAAATACAAGCCCTCATGGAGCTTACATTCCAGCAGAAGGAGACTAACAATAAGCCTAATAAGTAAGGTCATTATTATATTCAAAGGTGCTGAGGTCTATGGAAAAAAAAGTAGTCCAAGTAATGGAGAGAAAATTGAATTACAATTTTAATTGGGGTGGAAAAAGCGGGCTTATTTAAGAAGACAACTTTTGGGTAAAGACATGACAAGCCATGAGACACCTAGGAGAAAACCTTTCCAGGTCCAGAGAGCAGCATGTTCAAAGGTCCTGAGGCGGGATTGTGTCTGTTGAGTTCATGGACCAGCAAGAAGGCTGGAGTGGCTGAGCCGTGTGAGGAGCCTGGGGGAAAATTTCTAGGACTTAAGGTCAGGGAGGCAACAGGGTCTGATTATACAGGGATTATAGATCATTGTAAGAAATACTTGGGTTTTCACCCTGAGTGAGATGGGGAGACGTTGACAGACTTTGAGTGAGGAGTGATGGGATCTGACTTGTGATTTAACAGAATCTCTCTGGCACCCGTGACGAGATTAGATCATGGAGGGGGAGCAGGGTGGAGTTGGGGAGACCAGTCAGGATCACTACAATTCAGGTAAGGGATGATGGTCTCAGACCAAGGAGATGACTGTGGAAGTGGTAGAAAGTGTTCAGATTTCAGGTACACTTTGGAGGCAGAGCTACCTGTATCTCGGAAACATTGAATAGTGAGGATGAGAGAAAAAGCAGAGGTGAGTATGACTCTGAGCGTTTGGGAACGAGATCCTGAAGAATGGCCTTTCCTTTAGCTGAAATGGGGATGGCTGTGGTTAGAGCAGGTGTCAGGGAGCAAAACCAGAAGTTTATGTTTTATGTTATGTTCGAGATCTCAAACAGAGATCTTGAGAAGGCAGTTTGCTATGTAAGTCTGGAGTTTAGGGGAAGAAGTCTGGCTTAGAAACAAAAATTGGGGAGCTATCAGTACATAGATCGTATTGAAAATCACGAGTCTAGTTGAAATTATCGGCGAATGAGTATAGGGAGAGGCAACACAAGGAAAGGAAGATTCTAGAACAAAGAACGAAGGTATTCAGTAGTCCCTTAATGAGAAGGATCTGAATGTTCACATGAGAACTTAGGTATTGGCATGTTTTAGTTCTTTTAGTGTTGCTACAAAGGAATACCCGAGGCTGTGTAATTTATAAAGAAAAAAGATTTATTTGGCTTACGATTCTGATGTCTAGAAAAGTTCAGGATTGGACATTTGCATCTGGTGGGGGCCACAGGCTGCTTCCGCTTAGGACAGAGGGCAAAGGGAACCAGTGTATGCAGAGATGACATGGTAAGAGAGGAAGCAAGAGAGATAAAGGTAGGAGCCATGCACTTTTTTTTTTTTGTTGTTACAACCAGCTCTTGTAGGAACAAATAAGAATGAGAACTCACTTGACCCCAAAGGAGGGCATTAATCTCTTCATGAGGGAACCACCCCCATGACCCAAACACATCTCACTAAGTCCCATCTCTCGACATTGCACACACAGGTGATTACATTTCAGGAAAATCTTATGAACCCATGACACTTCTTCTCCTATTGGCTGTGTGGCTTCGTGGTATGACCTGATAGGGCCCAGCCTTCCTGGTAACACTGAGGGACCCTCAGAAACTTCAGGTTCAAAACATCCTCATGTTCACCTGATTTTGGGAAGTGTTGGATCACCATTTTTTTTTTTTTTTGCAAAAAAGAAAGGAACTTTTAAAAAAAATTGGCATTGTCTCCTTTTTTATACTTGAGCAATAAATGTGTGCAGAAGTCATTCCAACCAAAAGATTGTCATCAGTTGTATTAGCCTCAGAGTAAAAGAAGAAAAGAACAAACAATCCCTGAAAAGCCAACGTGCTGTGATTGTGCGTGATCACCTGTAAAACTCTGAGACTTGTATGTCCTGCAGAGGGCAACATTTCTCCTTGCCTAACACGTCATCAAAGAGTCAGAGAAGCTACATTCAAGGAGGGCAGAAATTAAGAAAACCTTCTGGGTTCAGTGTTGACTGCAAATTGCCACTGGAAAGGAGAAGTCGTTGATGACACCCTTGATTACTGCTAGAATTGGTTCATGTAGCTTCCTGGGGCTAGAGTAGAGGATTTCACATTCAGAAAGACTGGCATAGAAGGAAGCAAGGGGAGGGCGAGAAAAGACAGAAACCTGTAAGAAGTGAGAGGATTTTAACAGTGAGAGCTGGGAATCGAATTCTCATAAAGGCAGGCAACGATGACAGTCTCCATTTCAGGGCGAGTATGAGCTACTCCACTCCCCTCCCACCACCTGTGGGAGCCCTGCCCCTCAATGCAAATACGGGGTTAGATTGTGAGGCTTGTTGAAAAGGAGCTCTCGTGAACCCAGTGCTTGGAGCCTAGTAACTGGGGTAGTAGAGCCTTCTGGAACTTTTGGACAGTCAAACTTCTAGGGGGTCAAACTTGGGGGAATCCTGTCCAGGACATCACCTCAGCTTTCTGATCCTTGGGTTTTTTTCAGGAACCCAAAGAGGAAAGCAAACAGTTCCTCCAGACTACGTTGAACTCCTTTGCCGCTTTTCTCTTCTCCTTAATCACAGCCAGAAAACTGACAGCAAGGAGGTGGGAATCCCCAATTAAATGAGCATGTCTGTTTTTAGAATATTTGCAATTACACAAGTCCCCAGAGACAGGTGCGAATTCAGAGTGGCCAAAACATCTTTGGAAAAGTCCAAAGGCATCTTAGAAATTTGCAACGGTACAAGACTTATGGAGTTCCAGGTGGCAATGACTCCTCTTCGTAGGGAGTCTAAGATAAGGTCTTTGAATTTTTCATCATGGCCTTTGTACTTCCCCTTCTCAAATTTCTTACTCTGTCATGCTTCATGGTGGTAGAAGTTTGTGACCAGAAATCATCTGATCCTTTGTTCAGTGAGGCCGGAAGTGACCACGGACTCCTCGTTGGTTGCATACAGATTTTTCCATAGCAGAGTGAAAAAGGATCGGAAAAGCAAGTTCCAGGATCCACGGAAGTAAAGACTCTGTTCAGGAAACCAAAAGTGCAGCTTGTCTCTGACCTCCCTTGACATGAGCACTTCCCAGTCAGAACTACCCCCTGTAGATGGCACTTCAGGTTGGGCTTCTTGGTAGAAAGGAGATGGGATCTCTGTTCCCAAAGGTGACAAGTCTTCTCAGGGGCTAATGACAGCTCTCAGTGCAATTGTAAGTGTTTAATAAACCTAGAGCAACAAGAGTAGGATTCCAGGGCACGGGGGATGCTTCATCCTTTTTTGCTTGAAGTAACAAAATAAGGGAGAACAAAATCCTTGCAGAAGAATTCTCTGGGAGATGCAGGTCAAATGGGAGGGAAAAGGCGGCCAGTTTATGATTAACTACTCTTGAGGGAAAAAGCAAATGGAGTTTCTCCAGGGAGCCGTGCTTAACCTTTAACGGGTTTCAGCCAGAGAAACCCATGTGTGAATCCCCAGAAGCTTATTATGGTACACAGTTCTCCCCTCCCTCCCAAACCAGGAAACACAATGTCCTATGACAGTAGCTCAGAAATAAAAAGTAGTTATGTCTAGTATGGAAAACATATAAAGAGATTCCTTGTAAGTTAAAATCCTAGGAAAGGCAGCAAAAGGAGAATGTGGTGGATTTCTGTTTTACTGTTTATAAGCATGACAAACTCTTGAGGCTGGACAGGCCTTTATAAGCCACTACAATCCATGTTTTCTGATTTTACAGAGAAGAAGTAAAAATCTGACACTTTTTGGAAGAGTAATCCTATGAGCTTTAGTGAAGACAATATTCGTGTTAGAATCCAGCTCTTCAAATAACACTGGGTTGGTTCATTTCTTAAATGATTTATGGTGAAGCTGATTTTTTTTGTTGTTGCCATAACTACAAGCTGTGCTTTCATTTCCTGGAACTCAGATAGTTGTCGTGGGCAAAGGCTTAGCCTTAGGGGAATGATCCAGATGGGTCCTCAGCAGCTCGAGGACATATTGGTTTAAGCTCCTATCTGCTCTCACGACACAGGGCTGTTTTCAGTGTTGCATAGCAACGGTGCATCGATCTCTGCATTGAGACCCATCTCTCCTAATTCTGGAAAATCATGTGTCAACAACAAAACCTCACATACCTGCTTGTTTTATGAGCAAAGTTTCCTATGATGTGTTCTGTTGGGTACTAGCTCCTTGAGATCTTGCAGATACTTCCCTGCATAAGTATTCCTTGGCCAATAAAGTTTAAAAATTTTAATGTTAAGAAAATTTAATCTGTTATTCCTTAACTTCTAGATTTCTCAGATGCTTCATGAGCTCATGTGCATTGTAGATCTCCTAGGAGATGGATAAAACAGAGTATTTCTCCAACAATTTGATTGCAGATGCCCTTTTTGCCAAACATCTTGAGGGACTGGGGTCCCAAGGAACATACTTTGGGAGATGCTGTATTGCTACACTCTGTATCTTAAGATCAAGTTCTCCTGGCAGATATCCGTTCCTGAAAAAAGCTACGCATTCCAGTTTTGATACAAAATTGTGTTAAGTTGTAAGCAGATGTAGCCCAAGGATCCATCTTAAAGACAAATCGGGCACATATCTAAGCCTGTGTATGGGTACGTCTTCAGAGCATGTTCCTTTAAAACATATCTGTATTAATGTGTTTCATAGAGAATAACTAATGCATAATGCCATTTTCCTGTTATTTTAAAAACATTTAATATTTTTTGAAAATATTTTTCTCAAAAAAATCTTGGATGAATTTGGAAGTGTGTGTTTTGGATCAGCTCTCCATGCCCAGAATAGACCACCAGAGCAGTGATGTTTCAACTATCTGAAAGGTACCACATTTGGGGATCAGCTGTGAGCGTGTATTATAAACCCCGCCTATTTCAGATTCAGAAGTGCTGGCAAATTTTGTTCTGCTGAAAGCTGCTAGTCCCAGGAAAGAATGAAGGATGTTCAAGCATCCCTCTCTCCTCCACTCTCGTTAAGAGCGACGCTGTGCAGAGAGGGAGGTTTCGGGCATGGCAGGTCACCGGAGCTTGATTGAATCTGCCAACGAGACATGCCCAGGAGTGGGAGTCTTTCTTCTGGTGCTGTAGGACTCAGAGTCTTGGATTTGCCTCTAAGGTTTTGGTCTTCCATGAAGCTTAAGTACTGGATAGACAGGACTGTCTCCCTCCTTGGCAATATTGCCTCCTTTCTCCTCGACCTCACTCTGGGAAGGCCTGGAATGGAGGGTTTAATCTAGATTTTCTGAACCTGGAAAGAAACTTTGTTATTTATGGGTTTCTTTAACCTGGATTAATCTTCCCTTGTCTCTTCTTACCCCCAGATGTCGGCTTAGATTAAGATGCGGGTTCTAGGAAAAACAGGTCAAGGTCATTCCACCTTCCGTTTGTGTAGAGACACAAAAGGTATCCTGCTGGCTCATTTGTAGAAAGGTTCCACGTAGGGGCTTAGGCCTCAGGTTCGTGGTAATTAATGGAGGAGTTTCCCTAGAATGGCTCCTTTGCACATGGCCTCACTCAACCTTCAGTCATAATAAATAGATTGTGGATTCCAGATCCTGGCTCTTGGTTCTCTCTCTTTCTTTCTCAATCTCTCTTTATTGGAGTTGCGAAAGTAGTTGTGAGTGTTTCAGACAACCGACAAACAAATGACTTATATATGTGATGACATTAGCAGCTAAGAGCCTTTGAGAAAGATCCCAATTTGATTCCACTTTCCAGAAGTTGAACCTACAACAGTGTGTAATCAATAATTGCTGTTCAGCAGGAACATGTGCTTCTAAATAAATAAGCACTGAACTTTTGAAAGTGTCCCATGGTTTAATTTGAACACAGTTCAAGCTGTTACCTCCCAAGAAGCCAGAGAGGCAGACATTTCTTGCCCCGGCTTCCCTGGTGGGGTGGACTCCGTGCTACAAAGGCAAGCAAGGATCTGTCACTTCAGTGTCCAAATTTAACCAGAAGGTGGCACAATCTCAAAACCTATTTCTGCTTCTCCATAGAAACAAGGGTTTTCTGTTTTTCCCATGGAGGTCAAAGATCCAAAGCAGAACTGGAAGAATATCAAATATTGTAAAAGACCACAGTTTATATCCTGACCATTCTTGCAGTCCTTTGGATATTTCTTTGGGAGTGTTTGGGGGAAAAAAACAAGCAAAAGAAATCTCATACGTACATTCTGGGAATTTTAGAGACATGTTCTTTTGGAGAAAGGTACAAAACAAAGCTCTGTTATGTTGTTGTAAATAACAAGTTGGAATAGGGAATTGGGAGAAAGATTTTTCATGTCCTTTCTAGAAAGAAACAGCTTTATGGTTTCAGTTCCATGACCTTTCTTGCTTGCCCTGAAGGAATAGGCACTTCCTGACTTCTATAATTGCACCATTAGACATTTCTTATTCTCATGGAATTTAAGAATTGGAAATGATTTTTGAGGGCATTTGGTGCAAACTTTACCCAGGGCAGAAGTTGATTTTGTTAGGTCCCTGAATAATAGTAGAAACACCATCTATTTGCAAACCTCAGTGGGTAAATAGTTCATGCATCCATTTTTCATTTTATCCTTAGACCTCCAGGTGAGGTTATGGTTTTAGTTGTGCTATTGATGTGATTGAATGCTTTTTTGAGTACTTTATTCATTTACAATCCATTCATTAAATAAATGTTCATTTAATGAGTATTTTCCCAGGGCTTCATGTGCCAGGCAATGAGTAAAACAGATTACATGCCTTACCTTACTGAATCCTACAACTAGCACCTGAGACAGGGATACTGTTACAGTCCCCCATTTTCAGATGAGGAAGCAGGTGCTCAGAAAGGTTAAATAACTTGTCTCAGGAAACACAGCTCATAAGAGGTGGTGGTGGCGGGGGCAGAGGGCTTGCTTTGAACCTTGTCTGTCTGACTCAGAGTTCATACCCTGAACGATGACATTCTTCATCCCAGGAAGCGCATGCGGATGGCTGGGAGGGATGTGGTCCTCTCGGCCTGCCATCTGAGCATTTTTATTTGAACCTCGTCAGACACATCAGCCTTACAGGGCACTGGGATCTACCTTGTACTCTCCAGCCGCTTCTTGCACATGATATCCCTTCAAATATTTGAATGCCATGATCACGTCCTGGCACTAATTCCATTTTCTTTAAGGCTAAACAGACCCAACTTGCCAACTGCCCCCTAAAAGACATGGCTGTTGACCAGCTCTAGTATGACCCCATGCAAATGCCTTCACCCGTTTGGGATTCTGGTTCTTTGTTCGTAGGCCTTCTTGTCCTTGCTGTGACCTTCTGGGACTTGCAATTACTTGTTGGACATCTGCCTTCCCCGTTGGACTCTGTGCTCTGTGAAGGCAGAGGCCAGGGCAGCTCCGTTTACCAATGACTCCCTGGAGTCAGTTCCCAGCATGGGGCAGCTGTTTAATTGATAAAATTATGAATCTACCACGTGGGAATCATTATATTTTCTCTTCCTCCTTCACAGGATTGCTGTGCGAAGCAACACACAGCATGTGAAAGTGCTCTTTTGTCCGTGGTAAACATAATGCTGCTGTTATCACCAAGAGATTCAGTGCACATCAAAACACATACTGTTGATTTGCATGGAATGCAAAACTCTTCAGTCATGTATTCGTGAACTTATTCCGCTGTTCACTCATTCATTATTCATTAAGAATCTACTACATGCTCACATAACATATTTTAGTTTAAAGTAATTTTTTTTTCCGTGAGTTTTCCTGGTTTTCATGCCTCCCATTGTGTGGTTGTCCCAGGGCTGCAGGCTCACTGTCTCACACTTCTGGGATGAGCGTCTAATTCTACCCACCAGCTGACAGAAAGGACGTTTCTTCTTCTTGATCATTCACACAATCCCGGACACTGAGTGTCCCTGCTCCTAAGCCACATTCGGGGTGCTACGCCAGTACCCCTGCCGGGCCGAGTGTCACCTCACACTTAATGCTCCTCTTCATAGTGAGATGTCTATCCCTGTTCTCTTTTTATTTATTCACTAAGAGTGAATAAGCATTCCCTTTCTCCATGTCCTCACCAATATCTATTATTTGTTACCTTTTTCTCTTTTACTTTTTTTCCCATTTATTTTTTATTTGTATATGCTCGTGATGTACAAGTGCAATGTGTTACACTGATATTTTGCACAGTGGGGAAGTCAGTGCATCCATCCCTGAAGCAGCACACGCTGTACCCACCAAGCAACGTCCCCTCATCCACCCCACCCCCAGTCCCCATCCCCCATCGTTCCACACTCGGCTTCCGTGTGTACACATTATTTAGCTCCCACTTATAAGTGAGAACCTGCAGTAGTTGCCTTTCTGTGTCTGAGTTGTTTCACTTAAGATAATGGCCTCCAGTTCCATCCATGTTGCTGCAAAAGATGTAATTTCATTCTTTTTTGGGGCTGAATAGTATTCCATCGTGTGTATACCCCGCATTCTCTTTATCCAATCCTCATTGATGGATGCTTAGGTCAATTCTATATCTTTGCTACTGTGAATAGTGCTGTGATAAACATATAAGTCCAGGTATCTTTTATATAAATTGATTTCTTTTCCTTTGGGTTGATACCCAGAAAGGGAATTGCTGGATCATATGGTAAAGTTCTATTTTTAGTTCTTTGAGGAATCTCCATACTGTTTTCTATAGAGGTTGCACTAATTGACATTCCCACCAACAGTGTTTAAGAGTTCCCTTTTCTCTACATCCTCTCTAACATCTGTTATTTATTGTCTTTTTAATAAAAGCTATTCTAGTGGGTATAAGATGATATCTAATTGTGGTTTTAATTTGTAATTCTCTGATGTTTAGTGATGTACATTTTTCCATATGCTTCTAGGCCATTTGTCTTCTTTTGAGAAATGTCTATTCATGTCCTTAGCCTACTTTTTAATGGGGTAATTGCTTTTTTTTGTTGTTCTTGCATTGTTTGAGTTCCCTGTAAATTCTGGATATTAGTCACCTGTTGGATATATAGTTTGCAAATATTTTCCCCCATTCTGTACATTGTCCGTTCACTCTGTTGGTTATTTCTTTTGCTGTGCAGAAACTTTGTAGTTTACATTCCATCTCAATAGTGGGCAGTCTGCTCCAAGAGTCTTCCCTAATCAAAAATGACCAATAATAATCATGATCAGTTATTTGATCATTGATCTTGCCTTATCTTTTACCCTGGAGGACACGGACATGTAGTTGGACCCATGGAGCAGGCTAAGGGTTCCTGTGAGATAGTGAAGCATGGAGATTTTGTACATGGATTCTGGGGTCAGACTGATGTTTGCTCCAGTCCCACCTTTGCTGTTAAACACTTGCCTCTGGTAAGTTACTCCAAACGTTGGTTTCCCCATCATGAATAAAAGATAACAAGCATATGAAATAGAGTAATACATAAAATAGGGTAATTATGAAGATTAAATACTGCACTTAAAGAGTTTAGCATAGTTCCTGGCACAAAATAATTTCTCAGTAAATAATAATAAAAGAGAAGAGGCATCAAAGAAAGAGCTCTGGCTTCCAGAATCTCAATGCCTGGGGGTTGCCATGGTACATCATGTACCATCCTTCTGCTAAAGCAGGGCTTCTCAATAGTGGCACTGTTGATATTTTCAGCTGGATAATTCTTTGTTTTAGATAGCTGCCCTAGTTAGCAGTGTTGCTGGCCTTTGTACACCGGATGCTAGTAGCACCGCCCTCTGCACTACCCAAGTTGTGACAATCAAAAATGTTTACAGACATTGCCTGGGAGGCAAAATCCCTACTGGTTTGGAACCACTCCATTAGACCAGAAACAGGTTGCCAAAACACAGACAGCTTGAACATATATTATGGTATATTCAGTTGGTCATTTGCTTCTAGATCAACGCTGCAGTTTTTTATTCACTTTTTGTCCCCTCAATTGCCACAATGCTGAAAAACACTCCATTACATATCAACATAGAACATGCACTGCTTGGAAAACTAAACATATACTTAATAATAATAATAAAAGTAAATATTGAATAAGAATTATTAAAATATTTGATATTGTGAATTTATCCTGGAATCATAAAACAGATTCAGTCATCTATGGAATATTATCTATTTTTAAGCATTTTTATTGTTTTGTTTTTTACATTTAAATCTTTAATGCAATTCATTTTGGTGTAAGGTATAGATCAGCCTTATTTTATTTTTCCCCAGGCTAAACTTTGTGTCAACACCATTTATTGAATAATCTGTGTTTTTCTTGCTGACTTGACTTGCATTTTATCCCATAAAAAAATTCTCATTTCCCTGGTCTGTTTCTAGACTTTCATTCCATTCCACTGGCATCTATTTATAGGCCATTTCAGTTGGTGACCCCTGATATGGAGATTTATTGAGCACTTACTGTTCTGTATGCATGGTTTCATTTTATTTTATATTGTTGTACATTTTTAATTAGATATAATTCTCATAACATAAAATTCCACATTTTAAAATATACAATTTGGCAGTTTTTAGTATATTTTCAGTGTTGTATAACCACCATTACTGTCTAATTCCTGGACATTTCCATCACCCCAAAAGGGAATCCTGTACCTGTCATCAGTCACTCTCAACTCTCCTCTAACCCTCCCCACCCACTAGGACCTGGAAACCACTAATCTTCTTTCTGCCTCTATAGATTTGCCTATTTTGAACATTTCACATAAATGGAATCATACAATACACAGCTTTTGTGTTTGGATTCTTTCACTTAATATAATGTTTTCAAAGTTCATCTATATTTTAGTATATATCAGTACTTCATTCCTTTATACGCAGGAGTAATATTCCATTGTATGGCTTGCCACATTTTGTTTATCATTAATCAGCTGGTAGATATTTGGGTTGTTCACACTTTTTGGTTATTATGAATAATGCTGTTATGAACATTTGTGTACAAATTTTTGTTTGAACACACATTTTCACTTCTCTTGGTTATATACCCAGCAGTGGAATTGTTGGACTATGTGATAACTCAACATTTTTTGGAGCCCACTGTTTTCCACAGGGCTGAACCATTTTGCATTCTGATCAGGAATGTGTGAGGGTTTCAGTATGTCCGCATTCTCAACAACACTTGTTATTTTCTGGGTTTGTTTGTTGGTTTATTTGTTGTTGTTCAAATTATAGTCACCCTAGTAGGTGTGAAGTGGTAGCTCACTGTGGTTTTTATTTGCATTTCCCTAGTTCCTCAAATGTTGAGCATCTTTTTATATGCTTATTGGCCATTTGTATATCTTATTTGGAGTAATATCTATTCAATTTGCTAATTTTAGCATTGGATTATTTACCTTTTTATGTTGACAATTTTATTTTATATATTTTGGATATTAGACCCTTGTCATATGTTTTATTTACAAATATTTTCTCTTATTCTGTGGGTTATCTTTTCACTTTCTTGATAGTGTCTTTTGATACACAAAAGTTTTTAATTTTGATGAAGTTCAGTTGATCAATTTTTCTTTGTTTGTGCTTTTAGTGTAATATCTAAGAAACTATTGCCTAATCTAAGATCACTAAGATCTACACCTACATTCTCTTTCAATAGTTTTGTAACTTTAGCTCTTACATTTAGGTTTTGGATCCATTTAGAATTAACTTCTGTATATGGTGTGAGGTAGGAGTCCAGTTTTACTCTTTTGCATATGGATATGTTAGAATGTACTGTAGCCTTGTGCTTTTGTGTTGAAAAGGCCTACCAAAGTCTTATAAATTATGCAGTTTCCAATAAGGAACCTAATTACTTAAGATCAGTTTCAAGCATGGTAGCTGGAGCCATGATTTGGATGCCAACTGTTATGGAACAGATTTTCATTCTAACAAATCCCAAGGGACTCTTAAATTATCCTGATGGTTTTTCTGTATAGAATTCTGAGGCTTTTAGATTATGTGCCAGTGAAGGGGCCATTGACTAGGACATAAACATCTTTTAGGCAGATGGAGATTTTGGCTGAAATGGCATTTGGGTAGTGGAATTTGGCTTGCAGGGATCCTGTAACATTGAGTCCTGGGACTGAAGATGGATAATGTGATGACAGCATCAGTTCGTGGCCCGTTTTCAGGGAGGACAGCAGGCTTTCCCATGGGGAGAGTCTCTCTTCTTTCCTGCATTCCACAGGCACTTAAAAATATGTGACATGCTAGACCTAGGAAAATTCCAAAAATTCTACCCTTTCCACAAAGGGGATGCAGAGATTAAAATGAGTGGCTTCAAGAGTTTTTATTCTCACTCAGCAATAGATAAGCTCTTTTCTTTTAATCCTCAACGAAAAGTCGCACTTCTGAGAGCTTTGGTGGGGGTGCTCTTTTTTTTCTAGAACCATCTCTCCACTCTTAGATGCGATTAATATTGTTTCCAAATATTTAATTAGGATCCATACTAGTAACAAGCCCCCTCCATCTCTCCTGACAAAAAATTGTCACTGAAGAGCAGTTAAGATGTGAGGCTCCCTTGACCCTGGGGTTCAGACCAAAAGGTCCCACACAGACAGATCCTTTGAATAGGTTAAGTGGTTATTTGTTCCTCTGAGTTGCTGTGTTTCACATGAAACAAGTGTGAATTGTCCTGGCCCATATTGGGAGTCTGGAATGGAATGCGTGTCACCCCTCAGGGTGATAGGAGTTAGGTTTCCATGAAATGAATACTGCCCATCTGCGACCAAATGCCAGTCCTAAAGATGTAACCTTTCAAGAGAAGGGACCATTTGTTTCCTTGGCATGAATAAAGCCCATGCCGTGTTTATGTGGCATAGTGTGCCAGTTTGTAGCCGCAGTGAGAGGACTTCAGCATACCCCAGTAGGACAGTCTCCGAGGCACCAACTGCCCAGATTCTGGGACCATTCTGTGAACACAATGACTTTAAACACTGTCAGAAAGGCAGCAACAGCATGAGAATCCAAGGACTATTATTTTTTTTTTTTTTCCACATAAACTAAAGGAAGCCCCTGTTACTCTGAGAACTTGTCCTTTTGGCTTCTGGAACATTTTCTACCCTGTTTCTCTTGCTTATTTATTTGTTCATTGCAAATAGTTTAAGGACAATAATCATTTGAGTGGAATTTATTCTGATTATAGTTTTGAATTTCTGGTAGAAAACACAGAATTACAGCTTCAATAAACTCCTGCCGTGGAATAAGTATTCATTATCTTTACTGAAGGCACTGTGAGACACTGTTTTCCCGGCACACAAACATGAATGCAGGAGGTGGCCCCTGCTGTCCGAGGCTCACAGCAGCAGGGATAGCAGCTCTGTTCTCCAACTGAGTACAGACAAAATAACAATTTGGGCTAAGATGTACATTTTTATTCCCAGGTAAAAACAGGTGAGTAACAGTATTAGGTGCGGTTACTAAGGAAACAAACATGCTCTGAATATGTAGCACATTATTTTAGAAATAGGAATCTCATTTTATCTAATGTAAACACAGGCCAATACTGCAGCTGAGATGGAATCTTTGTCGTAGTGACCAGTATTTCTCTCTCCTGGGAATACTTGCAGTACCAGTCTCATTTCCAGGCTGTCTAAAAAACAAAGCCCGACATCTATTCTTTGTTGATCATAGCAGATCTTTAATCCTGACTATCATCAGTTTTTATCACATGAAACAGAGGTAGTTAGATATCTTCATTTAAGTTTCTTTATGCTTTAGAATTTTATATCTTGTGCTATAATTCACTGCTCCAAAGCCCCACAGGGCTAGATTTAATGTTTATAACTTGTCTACTTATCACATTACAGCTTGAAATCCTTTTCTGTCTTTTGTTCCATTTTCCTCTGTTTAACTCCAACAAATTATTAAATTTAATTGAAGCAAATTAGTAGCACCTGAAAGTGGAAATATTTGAGATAACTGCATAAGTGGAAATATTTGAGATAACTGCATAAGAAACCATGTATTTACCATCCAAACAATTGCAGAATAAGAATCATTCCAATAAGCTATCAACTGCCCCCCTCTAGCTGGGATTCGTCTGTGAGTGACTGTGGGCAATGACAGAACCATGACAACACCCCCGCAGCACACTGGTGAAGTCCATAGTCCACTCCAGTAGGCCGTAGCTGCCTTTGCCCAGATGGTGGGAATCAAAGGCGGGAATCAAAGGCCGGACTGGGCTGGAGAATGTGAAAACAACATCAGCTGTCCCCAGTGTTCTGTGGAATTTAAGGTCATCCAATGGCAGTGCATGTGAGGGAGGGAGTGGTGAGTCTGTGCCACCTAAGCTTTGGCTCCACACTCAGAAGTGTGTGCGGGTGTCTGGAGAGGACGCTGGCAGTGGTCTCGTGGCTCTCGTCATGCGCAGCCATGGATGTGAGTGGGCAGGATGCCTCCCCAGCCCTGGAGGGGATCTTGCCGGCATCTCCTGCAGGGATCCTATGTAACTGTTAGGTGTTTGTATTTTTTACTCCACATTCCTTTTGGTATTCTCATTGCAACCAAACTGTACGGGCCGGGGAAGAACATTATTGTCATGAATCGGTTAAGAGGGCAAGTTAGAAATATGAGAACCAAAAGATGTTACAACATCCCCTTCATGCTCTGTGCTCATCTACACTAACTCGGGCATTGTGGTACTAACATGAGCAGGGCATAAGGGAGCTTTGCCATGCTTTGAGGACCCTTGGAGAGGCTATTTCCCCTGGCTAGAACTGGCATGGAGGGAAGTCATGGTGGAAGCTCCATCCAGTAGTCATACTCCCCCATCGCTTTGAAAATTCTACACCGAGAACAAAGCGATGACAAGAGATTATTATACAGTGCAGATAAATGAGCAGGCAGTGCCCAAAGGTGGGTTTTTAGGCAAAGGGGAGGTTATGGAAAATGAAAACAGGCTTCATCAGAGACCAATAAACAGAATATACACGTGAAGTTGAGTACTGGGCTTGGGACATAAGGGTGGCACCAAGACCAAAGAGCACCTAACAGTGGTGGTCACAATGGTGCCCAGAACGTCAGGTTCCCTCATCCTAAGTTGCATGTCTAGTCTTTAATGTCACATTCCAACATGATTAGCTGTTCTGGTGCTAATGTGTCAGCCCGGAACTTGGCACGAGCAAACAGATTATCAGTGAACCCCAAAAGACTCTAAACTTCTGCCCCAGGAAGCCCAAAGATGTAGGAGAACCAGTCCTACCGCCTCAACCCCCACTCTTGAGGAAGGGGAAGGATTCTGTCATTGGCCGTGTGGGGGATGCAGGATTTGCGGTGAGAGGTTCCCCGTTTTCTGCCTTTCCTCTAAAGCCAAGAATGGGAGAGGGCTTCTGAGAAAATCTTTAGTGAAGATGGTGGGGTGTGGGGATGCCCATGGGAAGGGAGCATTTGTATCCCATTCCCTCATTGGATTTCTGCCCAGGCTCTGCACTTGCTCATCTGTTCCTGAGGGAGAAGAGAATTGGAAAGAGCTGGCAGGATGGGGAGAGGCGTGAGAGAGGAGAAGCTGCACTCCCATCCGTCTTGCGTCATGGGTACATACACAGTGTTTCTTTGTGGTGGACCACCAAGGAAGGCAACTGGGCTTGCACCATCTGGACTCCCAAAACAGCTGTCCTTAGGGTGAGGGGTCACCAGCAGCATGAGGCTGGGATGGACTGCTAATGGCAGAAACTGGACTGGGACTTACACCTCCTACGTTGGGGGACTGGACGATGGGGAGGGCCCTCCATGAAGCTCACATTGGTTTCAAAAATGTGTCAGTTTTTGGACACCTGCCTCTCAGACTGCAGTGGGGGCCAGTCACCGTTGGTAAGAGATGCCTCCACAGTCAACTGTGTGAGGTCTACAGCAGCAGTTGGTTAAGCAGAGACAACACTTCCCGAGGAGTTAGACTTCAGGGAGGAGGTAGAGGCAGCAGTTTACAGCCCACGCCCACTTGGATCAGCCCACATCCTAGTTCAATCCTGTGTTTGGGGTTGAGGATTTGAAAGTTTGAGAAAGGAAAGGGTAAATGACCAGAGGGGTTCATATACAAAAGTGGGAATAAAGTTAACAGGGATGAGAAGCTGGAAAAGGGAATGCATGTCAGACCCAGGGTAGCATCATATATGGAGACTCGAACATTGACTGTGGGTTGAATCAGGACACTTCTCTGGTTTTCTTGAGACTTTCTTGATTTTAAAACTTAAAGTCCATTGTCCTGGGAACCTCCTCAGTCCTGAACACTTCTGGGAAACTGATTACTCAATCTTCTCGCAGTCCCAGAGTGACCTCCGTCAGCGATAGCTTTACCACTCCAAGTCTGACATCTCAGCAGCTCACAATGGGCCAGAGACATCAGCTTATATAACATTAACATGTGGGTCCGTGGACTCTGCGCTGCACAGTGGACAATTAGGAGATAAGAGGAAGTGCTTTTTGGCTATTTTTCTAAAGTCTGAAAATATAATAACAGCTGCAGGAAATCAGCATCTAATACCAGATATCACATTCGTGTCAAATGTCCAGGCCAGAAGTGGTGTCCAAAACATTAAATTCTCAACAGAAAGATTTTTGGTGATCAGGCACAAAGCCAGTGGACTCACCTGCAGTTGCTGGGCAGTTTCTTGAGCTAGTCCTCATATAATAGGGAAGGCGCCTCATTCGTTATTCTTGAATTCTTGATTCATATTTTTGAGAATCAAAAGAGACGTTGCACAACACTAAATGTTCTACAAAACAATAAGGAAACCAATAGCTTCTGACATTTTTTTCCCCCATTCTTTCTCCCTTAGTTCAAAACAAATATGTTAGTATCGCTTCAAGCTTATTGAGTTTATGAGGCAGGGGGAGGAAATAGAACAAAATCGTGAGAAAAAGGTACCAGTAATTGCCATCCAATGAGAGGCACAGGAAGGGAGAGAGCAAATAATGAAGTCTAACCAGACAGGGTGTTTTATAATTTCCAAAAATTGTTTCTATTTCTCTCACACAAAGTAGAAGTACAGGATGAAAAAGAAGTAGAAAGGGTAAGGAAAAATAAAAGAGAAAGAGACTTAATAAAATGTATAGTGCCTCCTCTATCTGAAATTTAAATATATGGCAATTGAAATAATCACAATATAAACAAGAATATAAGAATCAAGCAAAAGTTCCTTTCCCATATTCCATGTTGTTATAAACATTAGTAAGTGGCTAATTTTGTGCTATCATTTCCACACATATTGTGAACAGAAGGCTTTGAGGACTGGGTATTTTCCTCTTTGTTTTGTGGTTCAGAGACTACTGGACAAATGTATCCACATGACAAATCTTAAAGGAAAACCAAAATTTCAGCCATACTCCTTGCTGTTGTCTTTCTTCTCATAAATCAGAGTCGACAAAAAGAGATTGACGATGTGTGTGTTGCTGCTTTTTCTGCACACTGGTTCTTAGGCTTGGAGTACATTTTGCAATGTAACCTTGGACTGTTTCTTCTGTTTCATCTTTGTGCTGCTTCTTTCGGGTTTTACTAAATCCAGACCCAATGAAACCAAAACCAAAACCGTAATAAATCAAAGTTACTGAGGGCTGCTATACTGTGGATCTGATCCCATTGCTATTAATAGACAGATCATGCTTGCTGGGAAAACTGTGTCTTGACCTCTTTCTCACTAGGCACCAAAACCACAACCATCAAGTGACATCCTCAGGTCCCCAGGGCCACAACCTTGTGATGGGTCCTGCCCTAGGTCATCTTAGCCACACTCTGCTTTTCTACAACTCCTTCTGAGCATTCTTTAGTTTGTTGCTACAGTAACTGAGGAATGCTAGAGTCCAAGATGGACTTCAAAGACAACCTTCAAATTCCATGCCAAATGGGGAAACATTTAATTCTAGGGTTGTTTCTGGAAGGAAAGCTTCCTTTTAGTAATCTTGATTTTTCCAGGGTTTCTGACAGTGACAACTGGAGTAAAAAGAACATGGAAATGGTATTCTTAAATTTAAGAATAAGTGATTGGATTAAGCATTTGTCTTTCATCTAAAATTTTAAAAAAAGAGAAGACACATGAATAACTTCCACACTGCCTTTTCCCATATCATATAAAATATTGAGTGCTTTTTTTTAAAAATAAAATTAAATTTTCTTCCCACTGAATATAAAATTTATGCACATGAATTACTGATTTCTTTTTAAAAAGACAAGACACATTCATGCCTCAGAGCTTTTTTCTTCCTTCAGATGGAAATCTCTTCTCTTGAGTATTCTTGAGCACAATGTGTATTATTTTGGATTTTGGCTGCAGAAGAGGACAGAGCATTCCTTTTATGAATAAGTATCAACTCATGTAACAGTTTTCTGTTCTTTGCTTCCAAGTTGCTCAGATTGGCCAGAAGGTTGGAGCCTGGGCCACCACCCGGTGAGTTATCCGATTCATAGATGACATCCTAATGTTGAAAATTTGCAGCACCTTGCTCAAAAATGAAGACCCCAGTGATGTGCTTGGAAAAGTCTTAGAAATAATTGTTCCTTAGAATATTTTCTAAAGAATTCAAGTGAAAAATTGCAACAAAAGCAGAAATGTGAATAATTCATTCTAAACCGCTTGTCTTTGAGTGGATTTCTGTCACGGTCCAGGAGCCAATTGGGCCAGAACTGGGTAGTTTGAATGAGAAGTTTGAGAGGTTTGCAAACAAGATCACCATCAAGCCACGACTCAGTACACAGTGAATTTTTGGAAGCCTTTAGAATTAGAAACTTCACTACCAGGAAACTGAGGCATGTTGCCACAAAGTGGCCAAACCATCCAAATAGCACAGACCACAGCTTCCGCGACCACGGTGAGACATTCCATTCAATACAGAAGGATCACTGCCCGGCAGTGTCTCTGTATTCTTCGCTAGGGCTTATATAATTCAGGCCTCCACGGGTGAGGAACTTTATGCCGCATCATTATTTTATTTCTTTCTCCATTTTTTTTTCTTGGATGTGCAGAGTAGCCGAAGAGAGCACAAATTCTAAACGTTGACAGAAGAGGGAGCACTTGTAACTTTGAAATAAAAAAATATGGTTTTCCCTTTATATAATAGGGCTTTGTCTGTTTTTTAAAAACCAGCTCTTTTCACAGCTGCATGTAGCACCAGATGTTCTCTCTGTGAGGTTTGGGCATAGAAAGTCCTCAGAGGCCCCAGGCTCACATTGTTTCCAGAACACCCCCCTTCTCTCTCCCTGTCCTTGTTATTTACACAGAACAATCAGTTATTTTTACCACTGTGAAACTTAAAAATCTGTATAGTCCCATAAGGGTAGGGAAAAACCCAATGTAAGCAAGCTAGAAAGAAATAAAGGAAATGTAAAGAGCTGGAAAATCCAAAATTAGGAAAAGAGGCAACCAGGGAAGAAGCTGAAAAAGCAAGGTAGAGGAAGAGTGTTTGCAGTTTGTGAAGATAGTCGGCTGAAAAGTAACACAACAAAACAAAATAACAGACCAACCCTCCCTCTTCCTCCAGACTCTTAACTGTTCATGTATTTTGTTTTCCATTATGCAAAACAGTAGGTTTGGTGAGTTTTATTTTCCCGTCAAAACAACTTGTTTTCATCTTACAGATGCAAACAGAAAGGGGACATAGGACAAGGAGGGATGCAGACGTCAGCTCACGTGTCCTGCCTTTACTGTTAGATTGAGCCCATGAAACTCCAACATGCAGCTTTTTTTCTTGGTTATGTTATAACAGACCATGACTTCTGTCTTGCTGGTGAACTCTGTCAATTTGCCTTGTTGGCTTGCACACTTTGATGAAGCAAGCTGCAAGGTTGGAGGGGCCCACGTGGCAAAGAACTGAGGGCAGCCTTTCAGTCCAACAGCCCATGAGGAACAGAATAAAGAGTGCCAGTACCACTGAGTGAACTTGGAAGCAGATCTGTCCCAAGTCAAACCTTCAGAAGAGACCAAAATCTTGATTGCAACCTCATGAGAGACCGTGGAGCAGAAGATCAAGCTAAGATATTCCAAAGTACCTTACTTACAGAAACTGTGAGCTAACAAATGTATACTACTTTAATTCACTAATTTTAGGATAATTTGTTATGTGGCAATAGATAACTAATACAATGAATGTTGGATGTTGAGGAAAGACATGGCTGGACATAAGTGTGGTACACTTGGTGCCCAAATGTTTGCTGATGCTAGTTGACAGATGCTGTAGTTCATGAGATGTCCAAAGTCTTTGAGAAGATTTGAGCATTGGATGAGATTCATGAAGAATGACACCAAAAGAGTTCTCCTACTTTTTGTGTTATAGTATTAGGAGAGAGGATTGAATAGAGAGAGTCTTGGGAAAATATAGCAATGGAACAGGCACAGCCTCATAGGCTTTTGAGATACGCTTACCAATTTGAGCTGGGTTCGGGTTGTTGAAATGCCTGGTCTCATATTTGGATGGGCAACATGACGTTAATGAAGTGTGTTTAGATTCTGGGAACCAGGCAGTTTAGTTTTCATTTATTCTTTAGAATACCAAGGGGATGCAGCTATTAATGGGCAGTTCCATCAGTGGTAAAACCTTTGGGTGCTTAGAAAATTTTGTAATTTAGGACTCTTAGGACTAGAAGAGCCTATTAAAGCCAATGTTTTTTTTTTAATTATTGAATTTCATGAACTATATTATTCCAGAAAAAATTCTTTTAAACTAGTACTTAGTTCTGAATTGAATATTAAGTAGGACATTGTAATACCCCAGGGATTTGCCAGAGCCAAGTTCCCATGTATTTCCAGCTTTTACCTGAACCTAAAATTCTTCCCTTTGCATGAATAAAGTCTAGCCACGGTTCAAGTGAAAAGGGACATATTTAAAGTACCAGAGATTGTATCCTGGATCTAAAGACCAAAGAATTGTATAAATTAGTTTTTGTGACTTCTGTGAATACAAAACCTTCAAACCTTGAGAAAAAGGAACAAGGCATTGGGAGGAAGCAGGAATTTTTCGCAGAAGCCACAGGAAACCGCTGTCATGCTGAGAATGTGTTGCTCAGCTCCGGAGTGTCTCCTGCTCCCTGTGTTAGAAATATTGTACACATTTTAGTAAGTGTGAACACATCTCTGTAATAAAACTGTCGAGGATGAGATAAGGTAAAAGTTAATCACAAACCACAGTAAATTGGGAGGGACTGCCCGGCTATAAATTGAATAACTTCAAGATTTTTTTTCCTAACAGAGTCTGGGAGGAAGAGTGGGGAAAGATTCTCTAATAGATTTCTTTCCAGGCCTACTGAAAAAGCACTTCTCTTTTTTCAAATGTATTCATCTTTTAAATTGACATGATAAACTTGTATAGATTTATCACTTACAACATGATGTTTTGAAGTGTATGTACATTGTGGAATGGCTACAGCTAGATGATTAACAAATGCGTTACCTCACATAGTTATCATGTTTGTGGTGAGAACACGTAACATCCATTCTCTTAGCATTTTTCAAGAGCACAATGTACTGCCGTTAACTACACTCACCATGCTGTGCAATAGATCTTGAACTTATTCCTCATGACTATAAATCTGTATTTTGGGACCAACGTCTCCCTCCTCCCCACCACATACACCTCCCAACCACCCCAGCCTCTGGTAACCACTGTCCTGCTCTCTACTTATATGAGGTCAACTTTTTTAGATTCCACATAAGGGATTATGTGGTACTGTATCTGTCTTCTGTGCCTGGCTTACTTCACTTAACATAGTGTCCTTCAGATTCATCTGTGTTGTCACAAATGTCAGGATTTCTTTCTTTTGTAAGGCTGTGTAGTATTCCATCGTGCATATACACCACAATTTCTTTATTCCTTCATCCATTGATGAATACTTGGGTTGCTTCCATATCTTGGCTATTGTGAATAGTGCTGCGAGAAACAAGGGAGTAAAGATATCTCTTTGAAAAAGAATTTCAAATTGCATTTATTTATGAAAAGAATAATTGTTAATACCAGTAACTACTAATTTTTAAATATGGGCAATCTGATGTCTTCAAGCATCCTTATAGTTATATGTTTGGCTTTGGGATGTTAATACTGCAAAGTTCATTGTAACTAAAAAGAATTTTTAAAAGTTATTAATCCAGACTCTAAAGAAGAAATATTTTATCCTGAAAAGAAATTGGGATGCTGTCAGCCTATTGGTGGTACTTAAAGCCATACAAATGGATGAGATCAAATGTTTGAAATGATATATTAGCTGATAATTCAACTAATTCCTCTTATAATTTGGTAGAAAGCAAAAAATTAGAAACCACTTGACTTGCTAGTTTCCTAATCTTTAGCATCATTCACTTTCTCTACAGGGACACTGCTCTTTTAGTAACTCCTTTGCTTGTCATTCCAGATGTTTTCACACTCAGAACAATGCTACGTGGTAATGTTCAGATGGGCAAGAGGAACGACTGTAGTTTATTAAGTGAGGGAAGAGTCATTACAAAAGAAACGTTGGAAAGCCACAATATGTACTTTCATCATAGACGCATTCTCAAATCTAATAATTTTTAGGAAGGCCGGCATATGGAACGGAAGACTTAGGAGTCTATTTTCTTATAAATGTTTACCTCTTGGAAAGCCTTGATGTAGCAGCTCTGATAACTGCTAGTTGAAGATGCCTCACTGCTCTGGTTTTCCTCCTCCTCTTTATTGATCACTCCTTCCCAGTTTCTTCTGCTGGCTCCTCCTCACCTCTGACTGCTCCACCAGTCCTAGGAAATCTACACTCTTCCTCTTGGTGATCTCATCCATTTGCATGGCTTTAAGTACCACCAATAGGCTGACTGAACCCAGATTTTTTTTTCTCTAGTGGACATTTTTTTCTGAACTCCTGATTTATATAGCAAACTCTCTCTGTGATATCCCCAATGAGATGTCTAATAGACATCTTAAATTTAAACTGGTTCAAACCAAACTTCTGACCCCCTTCCCCTCCCTCATTTTCTTCTCCCACTGTCTTGTCCGTTAGTTGGATTCATTTCTCAACTATCAGTGCTGTCGACTCTATTTTCAATACCCAAAATTTGGTCTCCACGACCACCTCTCACAGGTTGTTCCAGATATTGCAGCCCACTGAATCCTTTAAAGATATGTGAGAGCAAAACCCTTCAATCTCTCTCTCTCTCTCATAAGATAAAAAAGACGTTCTTTACAATGTCCACAGTGCCCTACATGGTTGGTCCCTACTTTTCTAAAGCCATTCTGGACTGCTCTGCTCACTCGATCCATTCCAGCCACATTTACCTTCTCAAACACATCAGGTGGGCTCCTCCCTCCAGACCTTGTCATTGGCTATTCCTTCATCTGGGATTCCTCTTCGTCACGTTATTTATACAGCCCACTCTATCTCCAGCCTCTCCAGGTCTTTGCTCAAATAATCAGCTGCGGGTCTTCTCCAACCACGGATTGAATGTTGCATGCCATCCCTTCCCTCCACCCCTACCCCTCTTTCCTACCTTATTTTCTCTATAGCACTTTTCATTCATTATATATTGCATGCTTTACTTGTTTATTATCATTTTTTTCTCTGTCTTCCTTCACTCTGTGTCCCATGAGGCCAACTACTTTTATCTTCTGTATCTCTAGGGTGGAGAACAATGATTGGCACCCAATAAATATGTGTTGAATGAAGAGTAAATGAGATGACTGTGTGACTAAATTGTAAAACTTAACAATGTTCCTGGAACATATAAAGAAAAGAAAACAGGGAGAAAGGATCAGGCTCCACCAGTGCTCACTGGCTTCTTATAACACTGAGGAGTAACCAGTCCTGGTGTGGCTCTTCAACAAGAATGTCTCTCTCACTTAACCATGTGAACTTAGGTACTATCAGTATTGATTTTCTCTTTTCCTTCAGCTACTTGCCCCTCAGTCTGCTGTTCTATGATTTGATCATTTACTTGATTACTGTTTGACCAAGGTGCTGACGAGCATCACTTTCAATACTTGACCACGTAGAGATGGTAACTTTGACCTCAGACCTGGAAAAGTCAAATTTCCAAATGTTAGATTTGCCATCACGAGATAGTTCTTGGTATGACATGACCAGCCATCATGTGATGCTTCCTTTGAATGTACTCTTAGGGTATGAATGTTTATTCTAAATTTTAAAAAATTACATTTTAAAATACCAGCTTATTATTTAGCTGATATAATATTTTACTTGGTGAGTTTAAAGGCAATCAGAATCTTAATCCTAATGTCACTGAGTGAATATCAAGGACTTTGTTCTAACTAACATCAGTTTGCATCAATTTGCAAAGAGTGAAAGTCAGAGTCTTCACGGTTAGAAGCCACTGTCACATTCACACAGACTGAATCATGACAAAGGTCTTCATTCAGATGTGATTTTGGCACACAATTCAAGGAAAGGAGGGATTCTTCTTGGGGAATATATTAATAATTAACTGTTTGTCTGGGACCTTTTGCCATTTTAAACCGCTTTCTCTCTTACTCTTATTCTTTCCTCTGATATTGATTTTTCTCTTTCAACTCTTTTTGCTTTGAAACCTGATAAACATCAGTCTTAGGCTAAACACTCCTCCCTATCTGAATGGCCCAGCACAGCTCACCTTCTTCCCACCAGAGGCTTGTCCTACTATAATTTAGCCCCAGTCCTGGGGTGTCCTCAGGACCTAAGGCTATGATCCCACAGTCCCAAGAAGATGCCCACACCCTAAAGACATGGAAGGACTAAGTGGCCACACTCCACTCTCAGTCTCTGGCCTCCACGGCACTGCGGAAAGAAGACAGCTTTCTGGCAAGAGGAGGTTATCATGCCCCTGGCCAAGGCCAACGTGAGACTGCTTGCCCTGTGCTCCAAAGAGTGCAAAGCCCGAGCCAGCCCCGCTGGAATGTCCCCCTGTGACTCCAAAGGGTTTTGTATTCTGCTGCCTTGGTTTAGATCCTACATTTCCTTTTGCAGTTAAGACATTTCAGAGACTTGCAAAACTCATCAATTCTCAGAAGAGAACCAAATATTTGGAATACTGTCTTTTTAATTCTTCCTGCTAAGGTTTGAGAGACAGGCCATCCTATAATGCAGTCAGCGCATAATTCTGGAACATCCACTAATATGTAAATATTTCTTTCCCTGCTTCCCCTAAACCCGTTTTGTCCTAGGCAAAAGTGCTGATGCTGAGATTTCTTCCTCCGTTGGGGCTGCTGGCTGGGCAGCCGCCTGCTTCCTCATCCTGTTTGCGGAGCAGACTCCAGTCTGAGCTGCTGCTCTAGGCTGTGGTTCTAGGAAGAGCTGGATCCTGTCCTTGAGGAACTGGGGGCCTGGATGGGCAGAGTCCTATGTGTGCAGCCAGAAGGCTGGCCACATTCTCCAGCTAGGTGACCTGGTGGGGCACGAGAAGTCAGTCTAAGGTGACTTGCTCGACTTCAAAGAGAATTTGCTTCACAAAAAACAGTGACTTTATAACCCCTGTGAGCCATGTAGACTGATTACATGAAACTGAGAACCCTGTTTCCTGCCGTGGTTTCAAGCCTCGCAAGGTCCTCTATTTGGAGAAACTAACTGACTCTCCGTGGGTCATTGCATCGGAGCGTGAGACCATCTGGGTTCGAAGCTGGTTCTATCATTTACAGACTGTAAGAAGATGGACAAATAATCTCTCTGTGCATCAGTTTTCACTTCTGAAAAATGAGAACGTTCGATTT
The DNA here is from genome assembly GCA_963575035.1 of Avahi laniger. Taxonomy (NCBI): domain Eukaryota; kingdom Metazoa; phylum Chordata; class Mammalia; order Primates; family Indriidae; genus Avahi; species Avahi laniger. The sequence goes on from CAUYSK010002965.1 coordinate 32,422, forward strand.
ATCTGATAGAATTGTCATAAATAGACGAATACATCACAAACACTTGGAACTAGCCCTAGCAGTAATGCCGAGTAAGTGTCAGTTATTACTTCTGTGATCACAGTTTGAATCATGTTGCAGGGAACTGTGCATTGCCTGTGTCTCCTACAGTCAACTAGGCCACCTGCCTCCCAGTGGTGAGAGTCACCGGTCGGCCTAAGGCACCATCCTGGTGCTGCTTTACGTCCAGCTCTCATTCCACCACCTTGGCAGTGTTACGGTTAAGAGCCAGAACTGGCTTCAAATCCTTCTTGCCACCACCCAGCTGTGTGAACTTGGGCAAGTTACTTAATCTCTCTGTGCCCTGTCTTCCTGATCTGCAATGTATTCCTGTATTCGATGACGAGTATTAAATAAAGTACAACACAGAGCGGGCTGGGCCATTAACGCCATCAAGGATGCTGCAAATATGAAACGATGAGCCCATTGTTTCCCGTCTCCAGGTTCCTCTGGTTCCATTGGCCCCGTTTCTTAGTTTATCTGGCCTCCTTGGATCCTCCTTTATGACCTTTAACCTTGTGGCTCTCTCAGATGATTAGGGACAAGAGGATAGGGAATACCTGGCAGGGAGTCCTGGGTTTCCCGCAAAACCTGTTGCAGGTCCTGGTTTCTGTAAGGGGCAGACAGGAGAAATGTTCACGCAGAACTCTGCCCACTCCTCATGCCCCTGGCAAATGCTTTCCCACGTGGTGTCCTGGAGAGTTTCTGGCCCAGTCTGCCCAGCTGAGGAGGAAAAGAACCGTAGGGACCAGGGAGGGGCTCAGAAAGAGACCGCATTCAGCCCCACGTGGTCTTTCTGTACTTTCTGTTCTACCATTGAACCAGATACTTCATAGCACATCACAGAGGTTCCCTTTCCCTGCCAGCCATCAGCCCTGGTCCATTCTTCAAACTGCTTGTCTTCTTTTTCTCTGGTTTTCCACCTTCTGAACTTTCTACTCTTTCTTCTATTTTATTCTTTGCACTTAGATGCCCGTTTCTCTTTTCCTAATGATGAGCCATAACTTAGAATCACACATATGTAACCTTGACAAAATGAGCAAAAAATAGCAATAACCTTTACCTGCTCTTCTAAATTTGGTAGAATTTATCCCTCAAACTATTTGGACCTGGAGCTTTTTGGGTGTAAAGTATTTAATTATTATTTCAACATCATGAATGATTATTATTTTTTCTAATTTGTTTTACTATATTTTGTGTGTATCAGTGTTGGCACTTTGGAGTGTTTTTTCTAGAGATATATTTATCTAATCCAGGGTTTCATTCTCTTTCGTTTCTTTTGTTTGTTAGCATTCACTCAATATGACTCATGCATAAATTTATTTCTTTTACTATCAATTAAGTTTAGAGTTTCTACGTTCTGTCCCAAAAAAGATAAATACCTTGACTTATTCTCCTACCTCTCTCTGTCTCTTCTTCTTCCCCCCTGTTGACATCCTGAGTTTAGTTCTGGAATGTGAGGAATAAATCTGTTCGTGTGCAGGCCGGAGTGTTACTGCTTATTTAAACAAAAATAAACCGTGCTGAGTAATTTGCTTACTCTCACTTCCCATGTCTTTTCACTTCCTCTGGCATTATTTTTCTCTTCTAGTGTAATACTTCCTCCACGAATGTTCCAAGAAAGTATGTGCGTGACAAACTTCGAAAGGTCTTGGTTGCTGAAAATATTTTTATTTCAAGGATAGTTTAGTGGTATGAAATTCTAGCTTCATAGGTTTTTTTTTTTCCTTTAATACAACCAAAATGTCACCCCATTGTCATCTCATGTCCAAGATTCCTAGTGAAAGACCTGTAATAATGTGACCTTTGTACTTCTGTGGTTGATCTGATTTTCTTCTCACAATGCTTTGAAATTTCCTTTTTGTAGGTGACGTCCTGAACTGTCATGACAATGTGATTAAATGTGAGTTCGTTTTTCATATAGCTCCTGCTTAGTGCTTTCTGCACTTTAATTTTGACTCTTGTATATTTCTTTAGTTCTAGAAAATGTCAGTTAATATTTCTTCAAATATTTTCCCTGCTCTGTCCTTTCGACCTTTCCAACTTTCCTTCCTTCCTTTCATACCTGGTAGAGTTAATGAATTGGAGAATTTGACCTGCTCTGTGGGAAATATTTTCTATAAACACGTTAATTCAATAGTGGATAAAGACACGCAGAGAGCTAAGCAAACGTGGCGTCCCGTGGACGTCCGACAGCCTCACCGCGGTTCAGCCTTGGCCGTGCTCTGACTGACGCCCACACGATGTCTTTGTTGCTTCCTTTTCCCAAACTGCTCTAAGCAAAAGGGAGGGTTCTGGGGAGAAAACATCAGTTTTTGGAAAACACCAGGCTTTCACTACCCTCTACGGACATTTCCTCTTTCAAAATGTTTCCTTTTTTTGGGCATCTCCCATCACTACTGTGCCTCATGCTAAAGCAGTGACATTCAGTGCAGAAAAGTCCTTCTCGGGACTGTTTCCTACCCTTACTTTGTGCAGCGGATGCACAAAATATGGAAAAATAAAATAAGTGACATTTTAACAGAGAAGCTGACACAGTCTTACATCTTTCAATTATATGAAAAATTTTATTCACGTATCTGCCAATGATTATTTATCATATGTGTAAATTTAGGATTTTTTGTATTTTTTTAATAATATGAACTGGCAAAATATGTGGATATGAGATGTGTGGAGTTCTAGTGTAAGCTCATCCTGTGCAGTTAAGGTCCTCTGTGTCCACCCTGGAGCAGGTCAGCTACTGCTCATTTTAATCTACTATAAAGCGAGTGGCACTCTTCCGACTTACTTGGAGCTGTAGGAGGCAGTGCGACGTCCCTCTCAAGAATTCCTTGTGTCCATTACAGGTGTTCCTGGAACTCTCTGGGAAGCAGGAGCTGGACGATTTTGATGAAGAACTTGATCCTTCAGTGAAATAGAAGTTCCTCTTATGGGAAGAGCCGTACAGCCATAAATACCCCATGTTCTTGTTTAAACCTGAGACTCCTTATAAAAATAATATTTTATAGCATTAATACCATGAATTACATCAGATTTGTTCTGAGTCTCTTTGAAATGGATCTATGGTTACTTAGCTGTATAGAAAGAGTTCTGAAGAGGAAGACGTGGTGTGGCTGGGGGAAACACCCATGCAATATTGAACAGAGGATTTGCTTATTTGAGCAGACAATACAGTCATGTCGTACATATAAACAGAGGCCAACTGAGTTCTGTTCTCTATAATACTTTATCATACACTATGGGATTATCCTAATTACCCTGACTTGATCATTACACATCATATGTATGCATGTACAAAATACCACATGTGCCCCATAAATATGCATAATTATGTTCAGTAAAAACTATTACATTTATATTTGTGATCATTTTAACTTCATAGGATGACATAAATATTGCCTAAGTTTTTTTTCTCTACCCTTCTGCTACATTGACCATTTTCTAGCTTTAAGTTGAGGTAAATGTAGATTAGACAACATGTTGATTTTTAAAAAATGGTAATTACATGATGACCAAGGTAACATAAAGGTCATAACTTGTTTTCTTCTGCATTTTTCTACTTCTGCCAACTTGTCAAAGAAATTTATATTTTTCTGTTCTAGGAATCTGTAGTATTAGTGACTGAGTTGGTAGAAGTCCTAAAATAAATGCACATTTTTTAAAAAATTTGAATACGGTGTGTTTTTTTCCATACAATTTCCTACTTAATTGCAAAATACTATACTTTTATTAGTGATAGTTTCTAATAACATTCTTTTGTAATACATTCAGTTGGAGATACAGACAGTACATCTTAAAAAATCTTACTGTAAACTGATACATGAGGTAATGCACATATTAATTAGCTCAATTTAGCCATTCCACAATGTGTGTGTATTTCAAAACAACATGTTAAACAACATGATAAATATATACAATTTTTGTTTGTCAATTAAAAAAATTAAAGACTAAGGGGAAAAAAAATCACACTGTATTAATTATGTTAACTTATCTTAAATGGTGGTATAGATTCACCAAATGTCAGTATTTTGAAATTTGATATACTTTATAATGAACTGTTTTTTTCTTAGAGTAAGATCACAACTTCAGTTGTTGTTGAGGTTACTTAGGATTTGTAACAGTAAAACTATGGTATTGGCAGAGAGAATAATGCTTATCTTTGTATTTGCTGGACAGAGTTCATCTGTACAAATTACAACATCTGTGCAACATCTGTGAATCAATTTTCTCACAACTTCATCAGGAAAAGAAATTACACAAACCAAAGAAGAGACCAGAGCAACAAATAATTAAATGTTACATGGCCTAGAACCAACAAGTGGATTGTGAACAAAAATTTAAGGAAAAAAAAAATCCGTGGTGAGTTAGGGATAGCTGATGAAGTTTTTGTGGGTGGTTAGATATTTGAACTTGACTTGGAAGAAAATGTACGACTTGGGTGGGGAGATAATCTAGCTAAGGAAATGCCAAAGAGCACAAACATTGATTAATATTTAGGAATGTTTTGTCTGGGTCTATAACAAAGCTAAAAAAGAGAACATGTTTCATATGCTAATTGAGTTTTAATACAGGTAAGGAAAGAAAAAGAAATAGTCTTTAAGAAACAATCAAGATACCATTACATTACTCAATATATGAATATTTCTTGGACAAATGAAGTCCATTTCTTAATTGTATCATTCTGATAAAAGGCAGTCTGCAGATGGAACTGGAGGTCATTATGTTAAGTGAAATAAGCCAAGCACAGAAAGACAAATATCACATTTTTACTTATGTGGGAGTTAAAAAAGTACATCTCTGAAGGTAGAGAGTAGATAGGTAGTTATTGTAAAAGTCTGGGAAGAGCAGAGGGGAGGGTGCATGAAGAGATTAATGGGTACAAATATACGGTTTGATAGAAGAAATAATACCTAGTGTTGGATAGATCAGTAGGGTGACTATGGTTTACAAGAATCTATTATATATTTCTAGAAAAGAAAAATTCGAATGGTTCTTACATAAAGAAAACACAAATATTTAAGGTGATGAATATCCCAAGTAAAATGATTTGGTCTTTACAAATCATATGAATGTATTAAATTATCACATGTACCTTGAAACTACTTACATCCATTGCGCATCAGCAAAAAAAGGAAGAAGCCAGACACACACGCTTATACACACAGACACACACACACACACACACACACACACACACACACACACACACACACAAGGCAGTCTGGTCCTAGAACAACCTTCTAAAGAAAACTAATACAATAATTACGGCAACGATATGGTTGGATGAGAATTGATCCTGCATTGTATCATTTTCAGTGCTTCTTTTTATCAATTTTTTGTGGCCCTTCTCTTACTCTGTACGTCTTTTGAGTGCTCTGTCCTTCAAGAGGGCGATGGTTGTGTCATTTGCTCAATCCAGTGTCTCCTCCAATAGTATTGAATGGTCAACAACATTCACTAAAGACACAAACAAGCCACACGTGGGATGTCAGGGTTGCTGTTTACGAAGAAGCCCAGGCAGTCCTGGGCCCTTCTTTGCCATCTCATCCTCCCCTTGAATCGGGACTCGCCTATGGCTTGTCCATGTCTCCATGGACAAGAAAAACCATTAAAGATGGTCTCACAAATTAATTCATAATCGAGAGATAATGGCTATATACAGCACATGCTTCTTTTCATGGCCCAGGTAATGATTTTACTTTTAAATAAAGCGTTTCCATGCTGTCAGCAGAGGGAGGGTGAGGATGTTAAGCAACTGTGGAGTTCACTGGGGGCACTTAGATCTCACGCCTTAGGCTGCCACGTGCTCATTAAAAGAATCACAGTCAGAAAGACTCTCTTTTCAATAAATGGTGCTGGGAAAACTGGATAGCTACCTGCAGAAGATTGAAGTTAGACCCCCACCTCTCACCTCTCACAAAAATCAACTCAAGGTGGATAACAGACTTAAACCTAAGGCATGAAACCTTAAGAATTCTAAATGAAGACATTGGGAAGACCCTTTCAGACATCGGCCTAGGCAAGGAATTCTTGAAGAAGAACCCCAAAGC
>CAUYSK010002966.1:0-16898 GCA_963575035.1 Avahi laniger
ATAGAGGGATGGATGGATGGATGGATGGATGGATGGATGGATAGAGGGATGGATGGATGGATGGATGGATGGACGGGTGGGTGGATGGATAGAGGGATGGATGGATGGATGGATGGATGGATGGATGGGTGGGTGGATGGATGGGTGGGTGGATGGATAGAGGGATGGATGGATGGATGGATGGATGGATGGATGGGTGGGTGGATGGATAGAGGGATGGATGGATGGGTGTATGGATGGATAGATAGATATGAAAGATGGGTAGATAGAAGATAGAATATTGATAGAGATGAAAGATAGATATGACAGATAGATAGAGACAGATAGATGGACTGGTAGAAAACGAGTGGATGGATAGGTGACTTTGACGGAAAGCAGACCGTAATGAAGAACTCAATACAAGATTACAAGCTATAGAAGGAGAAATTCGGATGGCTTTTAAGGGTTATTTTGTGCCTCCCTATATTCAATTTAACAAGAACTACACTGAAGAAATAGTATAAACATAAAGAAGACAATTATGATGAGGAGCTTTGGTTCTGAAACACTTAGAGCCATCTGGCATTTTCAAGCTACTCACAGAGCAAATCTTTTTCCAGGCCACAGTCGTATTCCAAGTGTAGAATAATGAAAACATTTCAGAAAAACAGTTAACAGAACATCAAAGGTCATTCTCTAATTTGAAAATAGCAATGCAATTATCAGAAACAATGAGGGAATAGGAGTCTTTTTGTCTAGTTTTGCTTTGCTTTGTTTTCCAATAATAATGCCACAACTTAAAATGGGCAAAAAGAAAATGTTCCTAATTTCTACAATAGAGCCACAAACTGTATTGAAATTAGAAATTTTGGATGCTCAAGCAAAGGTTTCTGTGAGGCTTTGGTTTTGAGATTGGCCTAGCTCTTGTTGTACCACCCCCACCTGCTCCCCACCCTTCAGCTACCAGACTTGGAGAACAACCCAAGGGAGGGTGTAAGTGAAATTGATAAGAGTGACAGAAAAAGCCAATTTGACTGCTGGGCTCACTCTTCACAGATGAAGTAGGCAACAGCAGGAAACTGAAGAGAGATTTCAAATTCTGAGATCTGAGAGGCAGCTACAAATGTGTCTAGTAGTCTGGTGGAGAAAAGCGCGAAGATATAAAAAGTATAAGTTGGGCAGAAAAGCAGAATAGAGGCCCCAACTCTAATAAGCCATGTCTAGTGAGCAATCCTTCCTTAGTTGCTGAAAAGAAAATTGTCATTAATAAATTATTAAGAACAAAATAATAAAAAGTACCAGGTTATTTAATGACTATTTTGTTCCAGCTACTGTTCCCAATCCTTCAAGGAAAACATAGTTAAGCTCACATTCCATACGTGAAACACCGAATTTCAGAGAGCTTACGTGATGTGCCAAAAGGCAGGCACAGCTGGAAAAGGGAGGGTGAGGACTCACTCTCACTTCTGGCCCCAAAGTTGTTGCCCTTTCTGTTAGGAAACTCTGCCACTTAGGAGATCGTGTACACATGTGAATGCACGTGTGCAAACTCATGTATATGATATTTACATATGCACGTATATGTTACAATGAGTGTATTAGTATGTGAATATAAATCAAACTCCAGATAAACAATTTACAGGCATATGCTGAAATTGCTATAGAATAGTCATTAAGAGAGTAGAATCTAAAGCCAAACTAACTGCTTTTGCCATTTACTATTTGTGCTGTCTTGGATAAGCCCTTTAAATGCTCTGTGACTCAGCTTTATACTCTAAAATGCGGATAATATTAGTACCAATATCACTAGATGTCCTGACTATGTGATTTTATGTACCTAAAGTGCTCAGAACTTTCCCGGGCCCACTGTAATTACTATGTAATTGTTACCTATTGTTATTATTGACATTTCATTGAAAATGGTTTTCTGTTTCCTTTCTTCACAGTTTTTTATTATTTAATTGTTTATATTTAGTTTTCTATTTTCCACAAAGAACCTCTGGCAGATTTTATAAACTACATTTATCTAAAGCCATAAAGCATTCAACCTCCACTCAGAATAGGAATCTCTGTTATGTTGTCTAGAAAAAGAGCTCCTCTCAGCAGGCAGACTCCCCAGGAGGGTGACCCCGTTGGCACAAAAGTATGAGGTCATGCTGCTATGGGTTAATTTTCACTCAGCAAAGAATGGGTGGGGGTCACAGGTAGAGGAAGGTCTGTCTATTCAGAGTCCGTAGGGGGCATCCCAGCTCATGGGCTCAGAATACTTTCCCAAGGCCCTGGCCACACTCACAACTGACCCAGAGCAGTCACAGGCCATTGAGATGAGTTTAAACAATATAAATTCTCTCATATGGATGGTTCCAGGGTCCAGGCTATCAACTTTCCTCTCCAGCTCACGAAACCTTGCCAAACCTATTTTCTACTCAATTAACTATTTACTGTTTTCAGTTTCCCAATAATCCAACACATCTCAACAGCCTAGTCTCAGTAATTTTTTCACATGTGCATTCAAACAGTGGGGTCCCTGGCAATCTGAGAAGGATTTGTTGAAAACTCACAATAAATTGATTCCAGCTTTTCAGCATTAAAATAAATCTTAGCCAGCAGAAAACCATATTCTAAGCAAAAGTAGGTTTTCTGATTTTCAGAATGAAAATCAGTTTTATGCAGAACAACCAGATCCAGGTGCTAAGAAGAGTGCCAAAAATTGACTGAGCAAAATGCAAGGTAAATAAGGGCAATTAACTCTGACACATTGTCCAATGTGTCAGCTCGATGACCTTTCCCCTGTGAAAAGGCCAACGTGGTGTCCTCTGCACACAATAAGCATGTGGTTGCCTGAACAGGTACCAGCAATTCATTCATAACTGCAGCCAGCACACACATGCAGTGTGCACACAGTGTGCCCCTTCCACATGCAGGCACACACATGTGCACACACCAGCAAGGAACGTATAGTTCCTAGCACACGCTGCTTTTACATAGTTCATTATTTCTCCAGGTCACCTCTTCTCCTTCTCCCATCTCCTCCCTCAGATCTAGAAAAAAATCTCAAAGACAATTTTCGCATCTTTCTTAGAGGCCAAAGTTATTAGTAGGTTAGACCATACAAAATTGCCATTTTTGTGGCCAAAAATGGTTGAAAATTAGCAATTTAATATGGCTCTCTCTCTTATATTTCTTATTTTCATTTATTTAAATACAATTTACATACAGTAAAATGCACAGCTCTCATGCGCACCATTTGATGAATTTAACAAATGCATGATGTGTGCAGTTAACGTCTGTCTCTTCACAGCATTTCCCTGTCCTTTTCAGTCGACTTCCTGCCTTCCACAATCAGCTCTATGACTTTTACCGATGTAGATCGACTTTGCTTGTTCTAGGACTTCATATAAATGACATGATGCAGATTGTTTTACATCTGTCTTCTTCCATTCCGCGTGTTTCTGAGGCCCGCGGTGTTGCTCGTGCGTTAGCGCCACTCCCGCGCGCTGCAGAGCGACATTCCATGCAACGAGCGAGCCGCAGTTTCCTATGAGCCTATCGGTGAGTATTTAGCTTGTTCACAGTTTGAGGATGTTATGCAAAGAAAAAATGCTACAAACATTGTTGAATAAATCTTTATGTATGTAGACATATGTTATCTTATTGTAGAAAATATAGAGATTTGGAACTGTTAAGTTTATAAGAAACAGTCTGTGGGCCGGAGCAGCTCACCAGTTTTTCAAAGTGATTCTATAGCCTCACCTACGCTGTGCCAGAGCTGCGATTGCCGCGCATCTTCACCAACATTAAATATCATCTTTTTTATAATTTTAGTCATTTCAGTAGGTAAGAAATAATATCTAATTGGATTTCCTTTATGAATAATGATGGTGATCACTAATCATGTGTGCAGCATGTGGGCATTTATTTTTCTTCTGACAGTCTATTTAATTGAAATTCATAAAATATCTAATTGGTCTCTGCACATGAATAAGCTAGTAGCACGTAAATTCAGGAACCGGGAGTGGGGGAAGCACTATTTTACACGTGAACTAAAAATAATCAAAAGGAGGTGTGCAGAGCAAAAAGAATAAAGCAGGAATCAGGACTGCGGTCCTGCCGCGTGCTGAACTGCCAGCTGCGCCTTAGATTCCATCCCTGAGTCTCAGCTGTTGTCCTGAACGCGCGTTCCCAACCGCAATAGCCTCTTGCTTAAACAAGCTCAAGTCAGTTTCTGTTATATCCAACCAAAAGTAACTTAAACAATGCTCAAATTGGTTGACTATTAGATTTTAATCATTTTACAAGTATTTGGAATTGCAGGAAGTCTTTACCTGAGTATTTATGTATGCTAATTTAACAAAAGGCTTCCTTTACTTAAAGGAAATTACACCTACATGTGTGAACACATACCCACATATACACCTAAGCATTGTAATTATTTTTCATGCAATATCCAAAAATATCTCTTTGATAATTTTTTTTTTGTTTTTGAGACAGAGTCTTGGTCTGTTACCCAGACTAGAGTGCAGTGGTGTCATCGTAGCTCACAGCAACCTCAAACCCCTAGGATGCAGCAATCCTCCTGCCCCAACCTCCTGAGTAGCTGGGATTATGGGTGTGTGTCACTACCTCTGACAATTTTTTTTTATTTTTAGTAGAAATGGGGTCTCACTATGTTGCCTAGGCTGGTTTCAAACTCCTGGCCTCAAGCAATCCTTCTGCCTCAGAAACACAAAGTCCTGGGATTGCAGGCATGAGCCACCACACTTGGCCTATGGTGGTAAATTTTTGAAGAAAAAAAAAATAGTCGATCTTCCATTCCACTGAGGCTTCAGCAAATTAAAAAAAATAATAATTGATTTAAACAGAAATAGGATAAAAAATGAGTAGGTTGAAAAATAATATTTTCAGTTATTGTATTTTTGAAATATTTTATGTGTAATTGGTAATTTTATTGTGCCATGGGACAGTTTGGTAAACTTTTTTCCTTAATTACTTTATTTACTTTTACATCCTGCTTTCAATCATCTGTGAACACAGTTTTATTTCTTCCTTCCCAATTTGCATATTTTCTGTTTGCTTTTTTTGTCTTATTGCATTAGTGAGTATTTCCAGAATGATGCTGAATTGGAGTGGTAAGGGGGATATGCCTTGTGCCCAGTCTTAGGGAGGAGTCATCTGTCCAAGTTACTTTCCACAGGGGTTGTACTAACTTGCAGTCCCCCCAGCAGTGTAAAAGTGTTCCTACCTATCTCTCTGCATCCACGCCAGCATTTGTTGTCTTGGGACTTTTTGATAAAGGCCATTCTAACTGGAGTTAGGTGATATCTCATTGCGGTTTTGATTTTCATTTCCCTGATGATTAGAGATGTTGAGTATCTTTTTATATGTTTGCTGGCCATTATTCTGTCTTCTTTTGAAAAGTTTCTGTTCATTTCCTTTGCCCACTTTTCGATGGGGGTGTTTGATTTTTTTCTTATTAATTTTCCTGAATTCTATATAGATTCTTGTTGTCAGCCCTTTATCAGATCTGTAGCATGCAAATATTTTCTCCCCTTCTGTAGGTTGTCTATTTGCTCTAATGATAGCTTCCTTGGCTGTGCAGAAGCTTTTTAATTTGATCAGGTTCCATTTATTTATTTTTGTTGCTGCTGTGATTGCTTTGGGGTCTCTCTTCATAAATTCTTTGCCTAGGCTGATGTCTATAAAAAAATTTTCAAAAATTTTCTTCTAGAATTATTGAGTTTTCACACCTTGGGTTTAAGTCTGTTATCCCTCATAAGTTGATATTTGTCAGAGATGAGAGGCGGGGATTCAGTTTCAGTCTTCTGCATGTGGTCCAGTTTTCCCAGCACCATTTATTGAATAGGGATTCTTTTCCCCAATGTATATTTTTGTCTGCTTTGTCAAAAATTAGATGACAATATGAGGATGGTTTTATATCTGGGTTCTCTGTCCTGTTCCAAAGGTCTATAGCTCTGTTCTTGTGCCAGTATGAGAATGTTTTGATAATTATAGCCTTGTAGTAAAGCTTGAAGTCTGCTAGACTGATGTCTCCCAATTTGTTCTTTTTGCTTAAGATTGTTTGGTTATACAAGGTCTTCTATGGTTCCATATGGAGCATATAATTATTTCTTCTAGATTTGTAAAGAATGATGATGGCATTTTGATACAGATTGCATTAATTCTGTAGATCACTTTAGGTAGTATGGATATTTTAACAATGTTGATTCTACGGATCCATGAGCATGGCAGAAGTTTTCCATCTGTTTACACTTCTACAATTTCTTTTCTCAGTGTTTGGTACTTCTCCCTATATTGGCCTCTCACATCCAATATGTGAGAGAATTGTGGTGAATATGTGGTGAATTGCATTTGTAGATTTGCATATGTTGAACCAGTCTTGCATCTCTGGGATAAAGCCCACCTGGTGATTATGAATTATTTTTTTGATGCGCCGTTGGCTTCAATTTCCTAAAATTTTGTTGAGGATTTTCGTATCTATGTTCATGAGGGATATGGGTCTGTAGTTTTCTTTTTTTGGTGTGTCCTTTCCTCATTTTTGTATCAAGGTGACATTGTCTTCATAGAATGAGTTGGGAAGGATACCGTCCTTCTCAATGTTGTGGAATAATTTCTGCAATATAGATATGAGTTCTTCTTTGTTAAGTTTGGTAAAATTCAGGTGTGAACCCATCTGGTCCAGGACTTTTTTTTCTTGGAATATTTTTAATTGCTGCTTTAATTTCTGTGCTTGATATTGGTCTGTTCAAGAATTCTATTTCTTCCTGATTAAGCCTATGAGGTTGTGTGTTTCTAAGAATTTGTCCAGTTCCTCCACATTTTGTAGTTTTGGGGCAAATTGATTTTTATAGTTTTCAAAGATAACGTTTTGTTTTTCCATTATGTCTGTAGTGACTTCTCCTTTTTCATTTCTAATTGAGTTTATAGAGTCCTTTTCTTTCTAGTTCTTGTCAACCTAGCAAGAGGGCTTTCAATTTTGTTTATCTTTTCAAAAAACCAACTTTTGATTTCATTAATCTTCTGTGTAGTTCTTGTTTTCTATTTCATTTAGTTCGTTTATCTCAGACCAGTTACACAGACAAAGTGGCTTTCTCACTTCTCCCCGCCTCCAAGGGTGGAGCCCGCCACACTCGGCATGACAGTCCTCTGGCTGGGGGAGGGGTGTTGCCTGAAATTGCGTGCACCGTAGTGTCTCTGGGCTGGGGACCCCAATGATGGTGGCTGCCCATCCCTGGAGAACTAGCATTGGGGATGACCACTCAGGATTTGTCATATGCCAGTCCAGTGGGCTGAATCAACAGACCACCAGCTGTCACCTCTGCATCACAGTTCTGTAGTCTCTTGTCTGCTTTGCAGAGGCTCTTGATCTTTTTGTCCCACCCTGAGCCAGCTGAATCATTAGCGGTTTCCAGGGGCAGAGCTCCCTTTTCAGTGTTCACCTCCTGTTCTCTGCCCCTACTGAGCACCAGAGGTGAGTTGCTTGTCTCCAAACTCCCTCACATGGTTGACGTCACAGGAAGTAACCACTCAGACCCTCCCCTGCCCAGTGTGGTCCCAGCCCAGAGCATCAGAGAGTTCAAAATGATTCCCCCTACTGTCTCCTCTCTACAGAGCCTTCATCCTGTTCTATGACTTTGCACCAACTTCAAGTGCTTCCGTGTATGTGTGTGTGTGTGTGTGTGTCTGCAGGGGATCCAGGTGTCCTCCTGTGAGTCAGATTGCACAGTGCTGGCTGGCTGGGCATGCACAGCCCTCCCACGCTCTATTCCCAATTGTATATCTCTCATTCTCCAGTCTTTGTGAACATATCTTCATTTCACCTTTTCTTCCCCTGCACTGCATGTCCCATGCTGTTTCTCAGTAGATTTGCAAAGCTGTTCTTGGGCAGGAGTGATCCACTCATGTGTAGCTATCCAAGTTCTTCACCTCCTTCTCTGGGAGCAGTGAGCCAAGAGGCCACAACTAATCCGCCGTTTTTTCCTCTATCTGTTCAGGTATATTTTATAGTCTAGAATGTGGTTTATCACAGTGAATGTTGCATGTAAGCTTGAGAAGAATGTGTATTCTGCCGTTGTTGGTTGAATTTATCTGTACATGTCAATTAGATGCAGTTGATTGATGGTGCTGTTCAGTTCAACTCCGCCCTTACTGATTTTCTATCTGTTGGATTTGTCAATTACTGATAGAGGGGTGTTGAGGCTTCCAACAATAATAGTGAATTTGACATTTCTCCATACAATGCTATCAGATTTGCCTCATGAATTTTAATAATCTGTCATTATATTGAACAGTTATGTCTTCTTGGAGAATTGACCCCTTTATTATATTATGTAATGCCCTTCCTTATTATTGATAATTTCCCTTTCTCTGATATATGCTTTGACTGAAATTAATATACCTATTCCATCTTTCTTTTATTAGTGATAGCATGGTATATCTTTCTCTTTTCCTTTATATTCAATCTATCTGTGTTGTAATATTTAGAGTGGGTTTCTTGTAGACAACATATATATATATATATATTTTATATCATTTTATTTTGTCTGTTGTCTTAGCATATAAATCATACTTCTTTTGCAATTTTCTTAGTGGTAGCGCTAGAGTTTGCAATATGCATGTATGACTAACCCAAGTCCACTTTAAAATAACACTATACCACTTCCCAGGAAGTGAAAATACCTTATAGCAGCATGTTCCCAGTTCCTCACTCCCATCCCTTAGAACATTGCTGTAATTCATTTCCTTTATCCACATTATAGTCACCAAATATATTGTCCCTGTCATCTGTCAGATCAATCAAGAATAAGGAAAGTAAAACATTTTCTTTCACCTTCAGTTATTCCTACTGTAACACTCTTCCTTTCATTATGTACATTTGAGTTTCTGACCTATGCCATTTTCTTTCTTTCTGAAGAACTTCTTTTTAACACTTCCTACAGTGTTGATCTACTTCTGACAAATTTCCTCAATTTTTGCTTGCCTGAGAAAGTCTTTATTTCTCCTTCACTTTTAAAGGATAACTTTTCTGGGTACAGAATTCTAAGTTGGTGAGGTTCTTGGGTCAACACTGTGAGTACTGTAGTCCACTCTCTGCCCGCTTGCGTTGCTTCTGAAGGGATGTTCAATTTCATTCTGTTCTTTGTTCCTTCATTGGTAAGATGCTCCACTCCCCAGTTTCTTTTCATATTTTCTCTTTGTCTTTGTCTGCAGTTTGAATATGACATACACTGGCATGGATCTTTGTTATTTGTCCTTCTTGATGTTCTCTGATTTTCCTGGATCTGTGATTTGTTTACTGTCACTAATTTTTGAAAAATCTCAACCATTATTACCTCAAATAATTTTTCTGCACTTTTCTTCTCTTTCTGGTCATCCCTTTACACATGATGTATCTCTTATAATTGTCCAATAGTTCTTAGATATTCTGATCTATTTCTTTTTTTTTTTAATCTCTACATTTCAGTGTTAGAAGTTTCTACTGACATATCTCAAAGCTCACCGACTTTTTCCCTGGCATTCTTGCATATTGTCCACTCTTGTCTTTGAAACTCTTAGCATATTAATCATGGTTATCTTATATTCCTGGTCTGACAATTCCAAAATCCCTGCCAAATCTTAGTTTGAATCTGACGCTTGCTTTGTCTTTTTTCTATTATTTTTTCCCTTTCAGAATGCCTTGTAATTTTTGGTGAAAGCTGTATATGATGTTCTGGGAAATAGGAACTAAGATAGGCATGGCTTTAGTGTGTGTTTTTATGTTCATCTGGCTAGGAGTTAGGCTGTGCTTACTGTTTACTGTAACTGTGTTTTCAGAGGCTGAAATTCCCCCTTGTGTCCTTGTTTTTCTCATGCTATTGTCTTTGGGTGTCCCTAGAAACTCCAAGTAGGAGTTGTAATCCCTTGTTCCTACACAGGGTCTCTGTTGCTGTGCTGGTGATGTGTGAGGCAAGGGGAGTAGCATCCTGTGGTCCTATGTTAGGTCTCAGTCTTTTTAATGAGTTTGAATCACCTTCCCCTACTTCAAAGGCTAGATAAGGCTGGAGTTGGGTATTTCCTTTCCTCCAGGTAGGTGAGACTTTAGTAAAACAGAGTAGGTTCAGCTCTGTTGAAATAGTTACCCATGAGGGGAGGCCTAATTAAGAACAATAGAAAATATGGATATATTTAAAAATGGTTATTTTCCCCTCTCCCTGCCAGAAGCTCGGGGGCACTTTTTTCCAACATTCACTGTAAGGAACTGGTAGGGATTGGGTAGGTAAACTCAAAAAAGTGGGGACCCTTAAGACTGAGCCCCTTCAGAGTTAGCTGTTAACCTATTCACACTGATCCTCCAGCAGGTCATCAATCACAGTTTAAAGTGTTCCTGCAGACTCCAGCTTTAATTGGCTGCTCTGCTCTCCGTCTTCTCTTCCTTTCATGCTGTGATATTCTGTACCTGCCTGTCTGTCTCTCCAGATTTCAGGGCAGCAGTTTGGCCTGTGACTTCAATTCTCTGATAGATCTAAGCCAAGTTGTTGCCTTTTCCTTTGTTCAGATTCTTTTCTTGGGAGTGATGACTTCCAAGCACCTTCCATGTAGTACCAGAAAATGGAAGTTCCCTGCTTTCAGTAAAATACCTAAAGCTATGTCTAGTAACAACCAGAAATATTTTCCTGACTTAGCATTTCTGTTCATTTTTTCAGTAAATTAACTCTGGTCTGAGGTAAGATTGCTACACTAACCTCGAAACCTAAATCAGTTCTACTTTTTCTATCCATGCACCCAATTTAGCTAACAGCATAGACTCTAAATCTCAGAAACTAACCATTTTGCTGAGATGTTGGGTTAAATGAAAGTGCCAGTGGAGAAAATGATTTATCTTTTATCAATCAGCACTTGTCTTCAGGGGGCCATTATGCACAAGGTATAGACTCAGGTAGAATCTGGTGGAGTGGCTACTCCAGTAAGATTGGAATGACGCCTGCAACCTTCAAGACAGGGCAACATGCAGCGGGGGTGCTTATTGTGGTAAAGAATTCCTCATAATGAGTTGTACTCACAATGTTAGAATGGACCATTAATCCATGTGTCATAAAATAATTATTTCCTGTCTCTGCAAATTCCAAACTAGTGGTCATTATAGATGTCAATTTTCCTGACGGCGAGGGTAATGTGTCTCATGGTCACTTTTCTACTTCCTGTACTTCGTATACAGAATGGCATGCATAATTACTCATAACTATTTGTGAACTGAATAAGAGGGGAAATTGTTGTATCCAGTCGAAATCATGTAAATCATATATACTTAGACATAAAGTATAGAAATTAGCCTGATGGCTAGAATTCAAGAAATTACAACATAATGTTGGCACCTGTGTCCCTCAAGCAACTTAATTTGAAAGGGAAAAATTAGAAGGGATAAGTTGGAGCAATATACTGTCATTATTTACACCCATTATATATCCCAGAGATCTCTGGTCAGACTTGCGGTAGAGGAGAAAAGGTTTTGATAGTGTTACCAATGTGGAGAGTTGGGAAAGGATAAAATATATCGATTCCACAGCCAATACATGACTCTCCATCAAAGTGAGCTCAAGCAGGTTTGTATAGCATCTGTTACCCACTGGCAGGGAGCTTACTTTGCAGCCAGGGTTCTTATGTTGGGGTTCATGGATCAGCTTCAAGGTGGTCCTTAAGCCCTCAGATATTTTGAGTGTATGTGTATTTATGCAAGAAGAGTGGAGATTTTCATTAGTTATTGAGATGATTATGTAGTGTGGAAGACCCAAGAAATTGTCACCATTTGCAAAAGTTCCCCAGTTCTTCCAGTGAAC
Source organism: Avahi laniger (assembly GCA_963575035.1). Lineage (NCBI taxonomy): Eukaryota > Metazoa > Chordata > Mammalia > Primates > Indriidae > Avahi > Avahi laniger. Next base: position 11,811 of record CAUYSK010002966.1, read on the forward strand.
AGATACTAATGTGCACTCTTAGCAAGACAGACAGGCAGAGCACCAGTTTGCTCATGCCTACATGTTCACAACCTGACTCTTGGGGAGGAGACAGAACAGACCCAATCATTGGCAGAGGAAGTTTTTCAAGTTTAAATATTTTTGAAATATATCACCAGTTTTTATTTATATAAACAAAAAGATGATTGACCCTTCCATTTTTGTTCTGACATAAAGTATCTATTTAATGTATTAAATTATCACCAATTAATAAGTAATCATTGTCATTAAACAGCTGCATCACGGAAATAATAGAGAGAGAAAAATTCAAAATCAATAGTATTTTCATTTTCATCATAGCAGACTTAGGGACTCGTATGAGTCCTAACACTATGGAATTTATGTAACAGTTCATAGAGGCCGATTCCTCCGGCTTTCTGGTTCCCTGACAATTTTTTCACACTCCCTCTTCCTTCACCTTTACCCTCTCAGGCAAAAAAATGCCCAAAATCTCTTGACTTCCTTCACTCAGAAAAGGGTAAGACTGCAAACTGAATTGGAAATAACATACTTTAAGCATAGAGTTCAAGGCACCAGGAGAGAATGTGTTTTTGCAAAGTCAGAGAGAGGTGGAAAATCTCGGTGCAGGAGAGGTCAGCGTCATTCTTGACTGTGGCGGCCATGCGTGGGCTCACTAATTGGACCAGTTACCTCCCAGAACTGCAACAAGGGGCTGCTCATCCACAGTTCTCAGACCTTTAAACACCTTAATGGGTCAGGCAGGCTAAAAAAAATATTAAAGATTCTGTTGATTAGTGCTAATTAATTCCACTTGATGAGACTTCACATTTAACCATTAACAGGATTTCCTCCCTCTTGGGAGGTCAGGAGTGTATTGTATATTTGGTAGGTGGAAAAAAAAACTTGAATTAATTAGGGAGAGAAGTACATAATTTTAGCAAGAAAATCCAGTGCCCATGGACATTTTGTCTGTTGCTCTGACTCCCTGAATTTCATACTCATTCACTCGAGACCGTTTCTCCATACTCAATCTGAGGGATTGCTAGGGGAAGCCAGGGTCTGCTGCTGAAAGGGAAGGGATAGCCAGAGCTTTCGAAAAAGCTTCCACCACCTCAGTCTTCGGCTATTAGACAATACTGTTTCCTGGGAAAATAAGAGACAGATGCCATGCATATCATGTGCTATCATGAATGATGTATCTTTTACCTAGAACACAATATTTTTAAGTTAACAGTTAAATGCATGTTATACAACTCCCGCTAAACACAATCCAGGTTTCCCCCTTGTAAATGATTGAAGGCACAAGTGCTAAATTCTATTATCCTCGTTCTAATTTTCACATTCATTAGCAGTACTTTTGCCCCTAGCAAGATATTTCGCATGAGTGGAATGAATTTTGTGTATTTGGCAAATGTATCCCTCTAGCGTGACTAGAAGCACTTGCAGAGAACATCATAAGTGACTAGCATTTAAATAAATGTTCTAGTGAAAATTAATGTGGAAACAAGTCCCTGTGCCTACAACATTTAAAGTAACTAAAAGCTCATTAGGGAGCTAGCAACTTGGCAAAAAAAAATCCTTCCAGACCTAATTTCTTTCAGTATTCTATTATGCTAATGATAGTGTATCAGACATAAGAGATGGCTATAAATTCATGGGATTTGAAGTCTTTACCTTAACAATTTTGGGTTGAGTTGTTGTTCAAAAGCATCCTAAGGCAATTTGGGACAACTGTTTTTCATTGTATAAAGGCCAATTATACAAATAGTTGTAGGTTACATTGTCTTTAAAGTGTTCTAAGAAGCATCAATAAGTACATTTTCCTGGAAGGCAATTAACAGCAAAATATACGTAATTTATATATACATACATATATCACACACACTCACAAGTGTGTGTGTGTGTCTGTACAGTTTTTGACCTCATAAAGCCACTTTCAGGAATTTTTCCTGTAGTGGTAATTGAACAAACATACATAGATAAATAAAAAATGGCTATTGAAGCTATGTCATAATCATGAATAACTGGAAACCACTCTCAATCAATGGAAATAAATTATGGCATATCCAACCAAAGAAGAAGCTTCATCCATCAGAGCTGATGATGCAGACTAATTTATCCATATGAGGAGATATCTAGGAATTTATTTGACAGGAAAATAATGTTAAAATTGCCATGTATAATAATATAGTGCTATATATGGTGAGACAGAAAAGGAGAGAAAATATCTGAAAAGACCCTTATTAAAATGTCAATCTCTGGATGGATATTGCTTTAACTTTCTTCTGGTATTTAATATTTTTTCATTTTATTTAAAATCATAAGTAAAAGAATAAATCTATTTTTGTTGTAGAGAAGAAAATTCTACATAAAAGAACTGTACATAGCTCAAAATAGTGGAAAATAATGGGGTAATGGAAGATTTGAAATGTCACCCAAGCTCGAATCCTGCTGGTTAGAACAGCATGCCATGTGCAAAGGTCCTTGCATTCCTGGTCAAACAGGGCTATCAACAAATCAGTTGTTTCAGACTCTGTCTTGAGAAAGTCAACTGTCTCCGAGAGCTGTTCAGGCTTCATATTTTCTTTCGAGGTTTGCAGCTGGGCAACCACTCTCCTCAGTGATCTGTGCCTTCGCATTTCACCTGTGTCAAATGACGCCCACTCAAACACCTGGGTAGTATGCTGCTGTTTCCACATAGAAATGCATATCCCTGAAATAAACAGATGGAGTATGATAAAGAATCTTCCAGGTAAGATCATAGAGTGGGCAAGAGTCAGATTCCTACCCTCTGAGATAACCATCAAAATAACAGAATATAAGAAGAGAGAAACCCCTCCCCAACCAATGCTAAAAATCGAAGAAGTGAGACAGTTCATACAAGGAAACATCAGAAATGCCTGCTGTGTACGGTGCAGAGGATGTAACTGACGAAAGGAGCACTGTTTTCTGGGAAGAAAGTAAAACAGATGCAGTGGAAGCTCATTACCACTCCCATTTAGGGAAGGCAGGAACTGCAAGAAAGGGGTACACATAGCTCCTCTGGACCCTCCAGTAATCCTGAAAGCATCCAATCAGCTGCATGGAGGTGGCCCTGGATGTGGCCCTGCACATGCCCAGCTCCCACGTCATTCTGAAGACTGCAGTGGAGATGATCAGAGAACGAGGCTCTACTCACCTTGTGCTACCACACCAAAGACACAAACGAGACTCACTGAAATGAGGATTCTGAACTGAAAATAAAATTTCAGCACATTTAAACTTTTCCCTATCAATAAGCAATCTGGAGTGCCTGTTTGAAAAGCATAGACTTTATTCTCTGAAAATATACACTTAAAAAGGACTAGCTATGAAATAAGGGGCAAGATAGAGAAATCAATACAGAGATCTATATAGATTTTTTCTTTGAGAGAAACAAGAGGAAATGTGATAAAGTCTGGGAATAGCATCTTCCACAGCGTTCAAGGGTATATATGAAACTATTAAAGATAGTCATGAAGATAAAGCAACTTGAGGTCAAAAGGATCAAATAGAAACAAAAAGCTATAGTTGCCAAATTTAAAATTTCAATGGGGCAAGGAATGTTTGCTTAGGTGCTCAGAAGCTGAATTAGTAAAGTAGAACACAAGTAAAAGAAATCATCCTAAAGTGTAAAAGACTATACAAAGCTTAACGTATAAAAGTAAACATATATAAGCATATAAAACAAGCAGGAAGAGAGCACCAGAAAAGCCACTGTACTTATAACAGAGAGCCACAAAGTAAAGAAAAAAGGGTGAAACAATAATCCAAGAAATAACAGCACAGCTCTCCTAATCCACCGTTTTCCAGTGGATTCCCTTCTCACTTAGAGTAAATGGAAACCCCTGCCCAGCCCATGAGGACGTCCACAGTATGGCCACTGCTTCCCCCCTGGGCCCAGGAGCAATGGCACCTTCATGCATGGGGACCACCAAGCTCCATTCATGAGCACCTTCCCTGCTCAGAGACCCTACTGCTCATTACCTGACCCAGTCACTGACTTCCTCCTGGGCTGCCCCACTCAACCTTGGCATGTGGGGCCTTCCCAGGGACCCTATTCCACCACCTGCTCTGTTTGTCTCCACAGCAGTCCTCTCAGAGAACACACTGTGTATTAATGCATTTGCTTGTTTTATGTTCCTTAACTACCCCATAAAGACAGGCATGTTGTCAGTTTTATTCCCTAGTGTAGTGGTTCTCGATCAGGCATAATTTTGCCTTAAAAGGAGCACTAGACGATGCCTGGAAATATTTTTGTTTTCTACACACAACTTGAGGGGAGAGGGGGTGCTACTGGCGTCTAGTTGACAAGGGCCAGAAGCACTGCTGAGCATCCTACAATGCACAGGACGGAACCCCACTATGAACAATTGTCCAGTCCAAAACGCCCACAGTGCTGAGGTGGAAAACCCTGTCCTATGGCATCTCGAGCAGCTAGAATGTAACAGGTGCACAGTGAATATTGTTGGACAGGTGGGTGGACAGACAGATGGATGGAAGAGTGCATTGAAGATAACTTTTCTGCGCTTAATATAGCCTATGAAGATTGAAAAAGATAATTGATAATTAACTTCATAACAGAGGAAAACAAATATATTTTCACAGATATTCTGGCCCTTTTTAATTACAAGTTTAAAAAAAATCATAGAAGTGAGGTAAAGAAAAATGTTACCAGTAAATAAACAAACAAACAAATAAAATGAGTCACAGCCTCCTCTGGACACTAACTGCCCAAGACAACTCATTTATGTCTCTAGAGTTTTGTGAGAAACAACTGGGAGCAACATATTTTATCCCCAGTTAAATGTTGCCATGTGTGGCCGTGTAGGCAGAAATCAAAAGTTTTAGCTTTCAAAGTGAACAGTTATTCAGATGCACTTTGGTTAAATAAGCCAATAAAAAAATTCAAGTAGAATTCAAGTAGAATAAATAAATAAAGATAAGATAATGAGCATCTCAGAAGAAAGCTGAACAGAAGAAATAAATACATGCAAATTCAAATGATCAATAAATATTCTTAAAATATTCAACATCTTCTAGTAATAATACACTGATTCCTATACAATT
>CAUYSK010002968.1:0-14811 GCA_963575035.1 Avahi laniger
ATATCTACACATATGCACACACACTCATTTTGATTATCCATCATTCCTAGAATAGTGTTGAACAAATAAACTCAATACATACTTGAACAATTCATATTAGTTTGTGAATTATCATTCTAGTCATTATCAGTCACAGCTTATTAATAGACTAAAATGCTGAATTTAATTGGAAGGAGACACTGGTAATAATTCTTAGTTAATGACCAAATTTTGATCCTTTGGTATTTTATTCTTGTCTCTAAATTTTTTCCTTAGGCGCATTGACAGCTTTGAGTTTGTCTCAGCATTCTATTATAAGTGATTATTCATGTCTCCAGTCTCAGATATTCCTAGCCTTTCCATTAAATTATATAAACTCATTAAACTCTGAACCTCATATCTTTCTACCAATATCAGCTATTTGGATGTCACTCTGCCTGGACTTTCACTGGTTGTGGAAAAGGTAAGGTTGGGTAGTTTTTAAACCTCCTCTTCAATTTGTTTTTAAGCTCTTTGAATTCTTCTCATTCAGGCCTGTCCCTATGTTAATTACTGATATTGTTTCATCAATCTTCCTAATTTTGCCTTATGTTTCTTCAAGAAATAATAGACTTCAGACTCATATATTGTTATATGTTCTAATATTTCTTAAGAGATAAAAATACATATTTTGATATTGAGGAACTCAACAGTATGTATATTAAAAATTTTATTTAGGTTTGATAATCATGTCATTTTGTTTTATCCTGGAAGCTAGTATAAACACGAACATTAAATCTAATAAATGTAACTAACCATGTAAATTTGCTATATGAATATAGGTATGAGATGTATAGTTATGGAAACTTCTCATAAAACACTTTGCAAACATAAGGACAAATACCAATTAGTAATTATGCATAGTGCCACAATTATTGACAGCATTTTGTAAATAGGGAACAAGTGCCCAATAGCTAAAACTCAAATTGTACTTATGTTTATCGAAGAAAATTGCATCTAAGATTAGTATTTATGTATCTCTGAAATATAACAAAGCGTCAAGGTTATGATACTTTACAAAACAAATAAAATGTGTATTCTCTAAAGTTCTGATATGTGATATAAGGTAAATTTCCAATACACATATGTGGCATAAATATTTTAATACAATTAATAATGAATAAAATTAATACATTTCAAATCAAATAGTGTTGAACCTAAGAGCAAGACTTTGAACCAATTAAACTATGACTGAACCATGAACAGAGGTGTTCTCTGCATTTGTTCTCTCTGCTCCAGACTAATGCAGGTCATTGTGAAGAACAAAGGGTAAGGAAGTATATACAGCATTTAGATATGTGGCTTCCATGAATGGCCTCCGTTTCCTCGGCTACAACTCCAGTATATAGAAACAAAACTAATAGTAAGAAAGTAGAAAGAAGTTGTCGGTGCTCACAGGGCTGAGGTGGCAAAATCAATCTACTCAAGCTTCCTGATTTTCCTATTACTGTCTCTGGTCTATGTCAAGTTCACTAAGTCTTTTAGGGAAAGACCAGTTTCCTATTTCGGTAAAACATTTAACTTGTATTCAGAAAGCTGAGCCTCCTGAGATACCTTTGCCATGTAGTTATTTATTATATGTGTGATTGTAAGTCACTTGATATCTTGAGCTTCACGTTTACCATTTATAAAATGGAATAATAATATTATTTTCACAGATCTCATAATGTGCTTTGATCTTACTGCATCCTGTGCATATCTGTCATTATACTTTGCATAAAATAGTAGATCAAATAATCTGCCTTTGTATCTCTGTCTCTCATGTTCTAAGTTCTTTGAGAGCAGAAACCACAATTTACTTTTTTTTTCTTTAAATTTATAATACCTAGCTTTGCATAATGTCTGTGACATAGTGATCATTCAATAAATAGTGGTTTAACTGAGTGCAACTATTTAGTGTTAAAGTTGGTAACACATGTGAAAAGGATTTTTGCATGGTAAGATTAGAGTCTCTCCCTTCTTATAGCTCATTCATTTTTTATTGGAACTAATATTTACAATAACACTCTCTCAGGTTAGTTTACTCGAATGAACAAAATGATTTTATTTTAAGGACATGAAGTTTATCATGATATAAACTATATACATTTGAGCAATTATAGAAATGAAAGCTAAATTTAATCCAACTATGCAGCATTTAAAAGACACTTTAGAGATTCTTCATCTCCTGGATCCATTTGACAAAGAATGTTCAGATATTTATTCAATTAACATCTATTGAGTGAATAAATTAATGAATAAATTAAGGAATATCCCTGCTTAATCCATCTTATTATCTCTTTACTTCAATTGCAGAAGAAGTCTATTTTTCTTTTAAATTGTCTCTTGCTTCGGCCCACAATTCAGCCTTTTTTTCTTCCCTAAGAGTCAGGAGTCTTCGTTTGCCTATTTCACTTATTGCCTTCCAGAGGTTGAGTAGAATAGCCTCCACCCATGTTCTGATTAAAAATTCTAACTATAGGTTTCCTTCTTCTTAAGAGGACACCAGTTTCACTGCTCATAGCCACTTTCAAATCCAGTGTCTCTCATCTGTTCTTTAATTAGGGTCATAAACTCCCCTCACTTCCCACTCTAAGAATATCCTACTCATTCTCCAAATGCCTCAAGGATCCCATTTGCTGATTAACATCTTCCACTTCACTTAGTCCTAATTAAGCACACCTTAAAAATCATAAGTCACTGAGTGATACAGACTGCCAACAGCCTCTTGAGAACTCAAATAACCTTGTGATAATTTATAATTAACAGAAGATATACACATGCAAGTTAATTTTGTAGATTGCTTACAAAAGCTAAGAATATTATAGATTGTCACAATAGTCTCTAGTCTGAACAGGTTTCCATAACCAGGAGGTTTCTCCATTTCTCAGACAGGAAGGACTGTAGACAAGGAAACCTCTATTATTCTTCAGCTCTGCTCTTCTAGACATCTTCATCATCAACCTCTCCATTGTCTTAAATTTTCTTTAAATGCCTCAGATACCCAAAGCAAGCGTCACTTCATTTCTTTCCAGCATTGTCTCCATCATCTCTTTCCTCTCTTGGTGTCTGCGGCCAACTTATCCATTTCTTTTATATTTCTTTAACCACGTATTGAGATACGGTTGACATATAAAAAGCTGTAGATATTTCACTTATATCGTTTGATAATTTTTCATTTCCTATTTTTCCAATTTTCTCGGCTCTTACAAAAGATCAGAACATTTTCTTTATTCGAAATATGTGACTCATAGCTTAATTAATTCTCACTTGGGTTTTGGGTCCAAAGGATATTCTACAGTTGCTATGAAATATACTATCTATGGAATATGTCCACTCAATTTTCAAGTACGTTTTCAAAGCTACTTACAGAATATCATGATATGGCAATAAATAGACACCTTCAGATATGGGACAGTATCACTGATGGTGTATCCAAAAACTAAGATTTTTCATTCTAGATTTTAGCCAAAAATCATGAGTTTGTTGTAATTTTACTGTCTTAGCAACTACTATGATAATTTATAAATGATCTTTATTAGTTTAGATTAGTTGACAAGAAAGTTAAGACAACCTATTAAATTTCTCACCTTGTCCACAAATGCAAGATCATTTTAACAAAGAAATATTTTATTTTATTTTTTTCTGCTTGGGACTTTGGGCAGTTAGATGCTTAACAGTCAAATTAAAATAGCTGATAAGACAATAAAAATAAAATAAGAGAAATATTGAAATTTTGCTGTATTTTTGTGTCTCTGAGGAAATTTTGCTGTATTTTTATGTCTCTGAGGCTTTCATGGAAACCACACTTCGTTTTCCATGAACACGTGTAGTTACTATAGAGAGGATAGAGAGTACGCAAGGACTGCATTTGGAGTCAGAAAATGGAGCTGTGGGACTATAGTTTTACCACAGCCAATGCTGTTGAGACTCAGCCTCCTCTCAGCCCACTTCTAATTTCATCTGCAGCTTGGGTGGGGGATTTGTAAAAATCTAAGAGCTTCTTAACTCCCTTTGCCTTTCTGTCTCTGCCTAAACACTTTCTACAGTGCCTCAGGCGCTTACAAAACACAAGAAAAAGGCAATCAAATGGAGCTGGGATTTAACACCCCCAGGGCACCCCTCCTCTAATGAGGAATAGGAAATGTTTCCTGTCCTTGTTACTCAGTGGGGCAATGCTGAGGTGCAGGCTACCAAGTCCACAGAGGGACTCCAGCCAGGTGAGCCCCACTGCAGTAAATCACATGTTAATGAACACTTTATTGGTATATTTTTGCTTTGTTGATTCATGCACCATGCTTCTCACTTGTGTTTCCTGGGATGACTCCCAAATAAATTACCAACACCCAAATCTTTATTTTAGAGCCTATTTTGGAAGGATTCTAAACTAAGGCAGTGTCCCTGGATTTTATTTAACACTTTCTAAACTACAGTTTGCATACTTAAAATATTTATTTAACAGGATATTAAATTTATCTTATTATCTCACTGCCCTGAGATAGAGACCAATGGTAGTGACAAATATAGCTAAATACACATATTTGAAAGGAAGCTGGCAACATTTGGGACCACATTTTTATTCCTATGACTTAGTATCACTCAACTACTCCCCCACCAACCTATACCCTCCCACCTAGGTTTATGTGAGAAGAGCCTCAGCAAAGGAAAGAGAAGTAAAACATTATCCGATACTTAGCTGCAAGGGGAGTACAATATTGTGATTAGAGATTTTTTCCCCTTTCTTCCACAGAGGGAAAGCTTGCACGAGAATCTCAAAGCAAATGTGTCATTCCAAGAAAACTGCTTGCAGAGGCGGTCTTGACTAGAAGAATGAGAAGACATTAGTCCATTTCTCAGTTGATTATCTTTTTAGAGTGAACTTATTGGTCTTCCCCTGTGCTTACCAGGCAGGGGCAAAGTGGATAGAGCTAGTGGGGAGCAACTAGAGAGTGGCAACCCAGCAATCTGCAAACTCATCATGAGAATTTTCCTGTGTGCGGATTTATCCCATGTGTGATGTTTCCAGTGGACACCGTTTTATGTGCCACACAGCTGTATTCGAGACATTCTACAAGAACTACAACTATTTTCCTTCCAGGTAGCTGGAAGAGAAGAAATAAAAATAATGAAAAACAACATCAGGTTTAATAAAAAAGTTATAAAAATATAAAATTCAGTTCAGACTGTTATTTTTGTATGTCCGTTGAGGAAGAGAAAAACTGCACAGGGAATCCAAGGAAGCTGCTGGGAATTGCAGCCTGTCCCCATAGCTTGCCTCGAAAATCTTCAGCGGCATTCACACAAATGCCTCCGAAGATAAGCAGTACGATAGAAAGTGGGCAGAGATAAATTAAGAAATTTTCTAGAAAGAACATTCTAGTAAACATCAGCAAATATGTCCAGACTCACTAATAATCAGGAAAATGCAAATTAATTCAAAATTCCATTGCTTTTTACCTATAAGAAAATATGAAAAAGTTTAATACTATCTATTATTTTTGTGGTATGTGAAGAACTCTCGTATATACTTTTTTGTTTGGTTATTAGTTTGTATTTTTGTCTATTTATTTGCATTCCTAGTATAAAACAGGGTAAAGATGTTTGCTTATGAAGGTTTTTTTGTTCTAGGTATTTTATTAATGTTTAATTCAAATTTTCATATTGTTTAAATAGTCAATTAATATTAAAAATTTTATAACAAAACAGTTGAGACTGTCCATGTCATCATTACCACCTACTTCCATTCTCAAAGGTATCACTTTCGTCTCTTAATTTTTCCTATTGTTTACCTCTGAATTGCTATTTTTGGCTGATACTATTTTGCACAGATTTATCAGTTTTACATATTACTTACTGATTTTATGTCAATATGCAACAGATTTGGATGTCACTCTTATTCCATCTGCACCTCTAATTATTCTTCTTATCTCTCTTTTATGTTTTTATATCACAATTTGTTATTCGATCCATAGTTAGTACTAACAGCCTAATAGTATATAAATATTGTGTTCTATGTTCTTCTTTCTTATCACTATTCTCAAATATCCTAAAAGATATATCATAAATCCATCAGTACTCTCTAAAAGCTCAAATTTTTCTGCTCACCTAGTAATTCTGTTTTCTTTTCTACAGATCTTACTCATCAGGCCCCTCCATTTTGAGGTTTCATTTGAATTGGTGATTCTCCAGGCCTGATGTAGAGTTTTGGTGTTAAAACTATTTTCGAGTATTATCTTGGTTGGGTCCTCATTTTCTTGCATCTCATATATACTTCTTTTTTTGAAATATAATTAATATTTGGGAAATGAATATTTTGGGCCTTTGTATGTCTACAGAATATTTTTGTTTATATGTTTTAACTCTCACATTTGTTGATATAAAATTCTAGGATAAGATATTTTTTCCTTAGAATTTTGAAAACATTACTCCATTACCTTCTCGGTTCTAGAGTTGCCTTTGAAAACTCTGGCTGCTATTCTAAGTCCCAATATTCTCAATACTTTCCTAAGTGGCTTGTGTTTGTTTGCTTGTTTTAAATTCAGTGCCTTAAAACAGCAATTTATTGTTAAACTTCATGGTTCTGTGGGTTGCGTGGATTTGCCCGTGGTCATTCATGAAATTGCAACAAATAGTGTTGGATATGAGGTCATCCGAAGGTTTGACTGGGTAGGATGTCCAAGATGACTCATTCTCATGAGTTACAGGGGATGCTGGTTATTATTTTGAGGTATAAGATAGGGCTGTCTTCTGGAGTACCGTCATGTGGCCTCTCCATGTGCCATGAACAGTATATTGCATGACAACTATTTCTGGATGAAGTGTCCTAAGGCAGAAACTAGAGGGCTTCTTCTGACCTAGCTTTATAAGTCCCTCTGCCTCATTGTACCACATTCTATTTGTTACAGGACTAGTCCATACATAAGGGGAAGATACTGGCTATACAAGGAAGTGAGTATTTGGAAGTATGGTACCTTGGAGGGGAGGGCCATCTTTAGAGATTAGCTAACACTTCTGGTATTCTGAAATTTGTCAGTGATCTACATTGCTGGATATTTATATGTGTGCATGTGTGCTGGGTACCATAATGGCCTTTATAGTCTAGAAAACCATGTCCTCGTTCCTAGGAAATGTTTATATATTTTTAAAATGTTTTATTTCCTTTCATTTTTCATTAACTCTAAAAAAATTGTATTAGTTGGGTAATGGAACTGCTAGATTATTTTTTATTTGTCTTTTCTGTTTTCTCTCACTCTTTGATTTTTCCCCCAATCTGCAGGGAGATTCTCTCAATTATCTTTCAACACTTCTAATAAATTTTTATTTCTTTTTGCTCTCAATATCTCCCTCACACACACACATACACACACACACACACACACTTTACATCCTGATTCCTTCTCTTGGATCCTTTTACATCGTATTCTCTAATTTAAAAATCGATGCAATATACTTTTATTAGTCTCTGAAGTATTAATTATAATTGTTTTGAATTTTTGTATATTTTCTTCTGTATTTTATTTCTTCCAAATTAGCTTTCTTTGTTAATTCATTATAAAGTTTTTCCTTAAATGTTATGATACCAAATACTCATTTATACTTAGGAATAAAGTAGTAAAAATTGATTGGAAATTCAGTAATCATAGGCAAAGTTGTCTACTTGATGTAAGTAGCATGCTGGCTGAAAACAATAATTTCCACTGGCAACCACACAAAATGACATCATCTATAGATTGAATTCCCAAATAAATAATCTGTATTCTTCTGGGCTGCTTGTTCCAAGTGCAAAATGGGGTGGGGGCTGTTTTTCCACCTTTCAGATTTGTGATTTTTAGTTCGTCCTTCATTGTTAGCACCACCTTTCACCCCTCTCTCAGCTCTGCCAGAGTTCTAAGTACTAAGTGATGTCAATCTATAACTATATCTCTATTAAGCTATCCTTTCATTTATGAATAGAAAGAAGTCTGTGATTTCTCAAGTCAAACTGTTAATATTTGTTCCCCTTGGGAAACACCGGAAAGGAATGAAGAAAAAATTTTTATTTTACTTTTTATACTTGAAAAATATTTCTCTCAAATGCATGATTTTAACCATTTTTTGAATATTTGGCACTAATCATAGCTATGCTGGATGTAGAAACAATTTGGAATTAAGCAAATAACCTAGTCCTCCTGGAGGTACAGAGAGAAGCCCCTGGGATTGAAGTTTTATCTACACTGCACACCTGTAATTTCCTAACCGCCTAGTTTGTGCCTTGGAATTCCTTGGGCTGTGGTTGATGGCTGACTGCATAAAACCTCGCAGATGGTTTATTTCAGGGAAGGTTAATACATAACTGTATTTGCATAGGCATAGCAGTAAGAGGACACATTAGACCTTAAAGCTTTTGGGTTTAGAAAAAAGGATTTGTTCAACAGTGAATAGAGATCTCCTCTTTGAGGTAAGAACTTTAATTTTTTTCGTCAGTAAGATCGACAATACAAACAGGTAGCTCTCACTCTCAAGGTTCCGAACACCACTGATAAGAGTTTTGCTAAGAGCACAGACAAAGGTGTTTTGAATTTTGACCCACATTCTGAAATCCCACGCAAAACATGAGGGTTCAGAAAAGCAATGCTGAGGGAAAAGAAGAGAAATTTTCTTATTTTTTTTTTTTTTTTAAACTTCAGTCATCACGAATTTTGGTCTTTGCATGAAATAAAATTAAAACAAAGAGCAAGCATTTGTCTTTGTGTGTTTCTGTATGTGTGTGCGTGTAAGGGCCAAAGATTAATCTGAAGAATGTCTTTGTCCAAAATAAGAAATTATTTGTTTTTCATAACATGTTCAAAGAAAAAAACACTCAGTGCGTTTTCTTCCTTTAAATCAGAAGAAAACAATAAGAAAATAATATGAAAATATTCATGAAAATATCCCCCCAACAAAAAATTCATGTTTAAGAAGACTAAGAAGAAAACAAAAAACATTTTTTGAAGAATTATCAGATGAACCTGAGAGAAATTATTTTTAAAAATACTTTGAATCATAGAGATATTCACTGTTATATAGTTCAACAATTTATTTTTAGTTTGTTAGTTAGAAATAATTTCTCATAAAAACAAGTTCAGTATGATATTTCAATTTCTAGGCTAATTCAAAGTTACTTAACACAGAACATAACTTTAAAATTATCTGACATCAACCTGACCTCCATATGCTGAGAGAGGACATGTGCATTTATGTTGTGTATATACACGAGTGGGCTCATTACATTATATACACTGTGTGCAAACAGGTGTTTTCATCCTTTAATCATAAAAAAATCAGTGCTATAAAATAATTCAAATAATTCAGATAGATTTATAGTCTAATAGTTAACCTTTACCCCTTCCCCTTAATCCTTCCCCACATCTCTCCAGGGATAAACAATGTCAACCATTTAATGCTTATACTTTTAAATTGTTCTTTTTCTTTGTGTGTTTATGCGTGTGCATACATGTGTGTGTGTGTAGAGATATACATCTAAATTATTTTCACCAAATAAGAGCCAAATATACACATAGTTCTAATATCTGCTTTAAAAAATAATTTTACAGATACTGCTTTATATTAATGCAAAGATTCATCTCGTTACTCATAGAAGCTGCATTATGACTTATATTGTGAATGAAGCAGAGAAAATAAAATAGTTCATCTATTAATAAATTTTGGGTAGTTTCCATTTGTAATAGCAGACATTATAGGAAACTTTATATCATTGATATCTTTGTGCACATGTGTGACTATTTCTGTAGACCAGATTTCTGGAAGGGAAATTGTTCAGACAAAGAAAAGACATTTTAAATTTTGACAGAATCTGCCAAATTGCCTCACAATTATAGATAAATATACACTTATTTATAATCCTATCAAAACTCATGGAAATGCCATTTTGCTATGTATACCACTGAGAAGAGTAGAAGAGTAATTTTTATTTATTTACTTTTATTTTTTGAAAATGCAGAAGTTTTGCTTTACATATCCCTCATTAACAGTGAAGATAAAGAAATTGTTGTATGTCTAGTTACATTTGTATTCCCTCGTTTGACTTGACTATTCATTTCCAAGGTCAGTCTGCTGTTTGAGTTTTATATTTTTTTTACTGGTATGTTTTTTGCATTCTAGTCTTTCTCTTTATCATTTTTATTGTGTCTCTTTTTCTTTCATTATCTGATTCCTAGTAGATCATTGCATCTTCTTTCTTCCTCTGTTATTTCTCTGTTAAACTGGGACTTTCAACAATTTTATATATTTACTATATATTCTCTATGTAAGGTCAAAAACACATTTCCTAGTTATCAAAAAATAACCCCCACTCTCCTATAGTTATACTATTTTTAATTTTTTTCTAATGTCTCACTATATTATCTTAAAACTATAGTTAAAATCATCTGACTTTTTTCCAGATTGTTAATAATACTTCTACATTGCATTTCTTCTGGCTTTATGGTTTTATTTAACCATTATAGAATATTTTGCAAGCATTATCAAAAATAATTTACAATTAACTATTATTTTTCTAATTCTTTTACAATGTCTGTTTTTTACCTTTATAGGTGTTCTTTTCCTTGAACCAATTTTTGATTTCTTGAAATATCCCTCTGTGATTTTTTTTAAATAAGTATGTGGCCTAAATGAATTTTTTCCAATGTTGTTATGTGGTTGAAGATGTCATTTATTAGACTATGAGACTGTATCTTATAGTCTAATATGTCATCGTAATTGAATCTAAGTCTAGATTTAGAATCCTATGCCATCGAAATTTTGTCAACAATTAATCATTCTTTTCTTGAAATCTGATTTACACTCTGTAAAAGAACTGTACCAGACTATCTAAACAAGCAAGGAAGACTTTATTGAAGACTATTGCAATTTGGAGAGAGATTGACCTCAACTTTACGAAACAAAAAGCCCAAGAATATCAAGGGCTGGGGTGAGCTAGTGGCAAAATACTGGAGGACATCAGTGGGACTGAAGTTAGGCTCCTACCCTCCCACGGAGACTGGAATATAGAGGCACTATCTTTTTTCATGATTATTTTTCAAATCGATAGCTCCCAGTCTTTGAGAAAGATATTCCTGGGTTGTAGAAGATTTGTATCTCAAATAGGCCAAAATAAATAAATAAATAAATAAATTAAAAGAATTCATAACTGCAAGTTTTCCAAAGTAAGTGCTCTAAGGAAAGGGAGATCAGAGACATGTATTTGGGAATAAGCCTGTCTAAAGTTTAGTTAAGCTGAAGGAACATTAAGGCTGTCTTGGTCAATTCTACTGATTTCTTTCTTTCTTTCTTTCTTCCTTTCTTCCTTTCTTCCTTTCTTCCTTTCTTTCTTTTTTTTGTAAGCATATATTCTCTTTATTTTGGGAAATTATAATCCATTCAGATGCATCAAATTAGTGGTCATTTGGTACCGTTGTCTCTTTTTGATTGGTTATTATGATATTCAGTACAATAATCCCCTATCATTTGCTTTGTCATTTTTACAGTTCATCCTCATTAAAATTCCTACAGATGCTCTTACAAACAAATCTCTGATCTCTTTGGTCTATTTTTTTTAAATGATAATGTTCATGTCTTTGTCATTCTGGACCATGTAATCATCGTTCAATTGTCATTTCTGATCAATGACAATTTTTATTTGTGACCATCTCATCTCGTTATTCAGCAATTCTATTGACTTTTTAAAAGAGAATGTGTTCTAGACGCACAGAAAAGTTTTGAAGGTAGTGCAGAGAATTTCCACATATCCTGACCTCAGTTCCCTCCATTATTAACATAATATATCAATACAGTATATTTGTTACAATGAACCAGCCAATATTGATACACTATTATTAACTAAGATTCATCCTTTATTCATATTCTCTTATGTTTACCCAATATTCTTTTTCTGTTCTTGGATCCAAACCAGGATACCACACTACATTTATTCGTCATGTCTCTTATGATCCTCAAAACTGTTGTAGTTTCTTAGACTTACCTTGTTTTTGATGAATTTAAAAATTTTAAGGAACATTGGTCATATATTTTTTGGAATTGTTCTCTTTTGGAATTGGTATGATGTTTTCCTCATGCTGGTTATGAATGGTTGGGAGGAAGACAAGGGAGGTAGTGTGCCCTTTTCATCCCATGCTATCAAGAGCACATGGTATCAATATGATGTATGACTATTTTTGTTGACCTTGATCCTCTGGATGAGGTCATGCTTTTCAGGTTTCTCCACTGTAAAGTTAGTATTTTTTTTCTTCATTTTATACTCTACCAGATGGAAGAAAGACATTAAGTGCAGCCCAGGCTTAAAGAGTGGGGAGTCATATCCTCCACTCTTACTGCTTAATTTATTAATAAATTTGGACTCTGACAGTAAAAACCTCGGCCCTAAAGTACAGCTAAAGGAATGGCACTTCTGGAGATTTAAATTAAATTTGTCCTCCTATTGCTTCATGCTCCCTTCCTGCTCTGCTTCTGATAATAACTTTAATTCTCTTTTGTTGGAAAAACTAATTTTTTTGTTTTAGTCATCATGTATGTCAGCTGTATTTTTGATGGATTCTCCATTCTTCCAAAGTGCCAGAAGCCTGTTTCTTTCATCTTAGCCCTCGAGAAAAATCAAGAACAACCAGCCCTTTTTCTTCACTGATATTTTTCAACAAAGCAGGTATCTAACATATGCTTTTTAGTCTACATTTTCTAGACTGCATTTTCCATCTTCAAGCATCAGCTATAGTCACCGGTTCTTATGTAGATGTATTGCTGATCACCAAGAACACTTCCTCTGGTATTCAAGAGTCCCTTTGACCTGAGAGTTGTACAAGAATTAGGAACTGGTAAGTTGGCACCTTAAAACTTGAAAAGTTTGTGCAAGTATTTTTTAAGTTAAAGATGCCTCAAAGGGCAACACTCATTCAGACATCTCAGAAAAATCTCTTGAGCCCACTCTTTACTTCCCTCTCACCTGGAGCATTTCCCACAACCTCTACCTTCCCCTGCCTGCACACTCACACAAACACACATACACACAGGAACACATGTTTACAATTTATGATCTCACCTCTCCCTTCACATAGTTTCCTATTAAACAGCTCTCTCAAAATGTCACCTGCTACATTACATTTCACTGTCATTTGGATAGAGAGAGCCTTCAGTGCATATTGTACCATTCCACTGCTTAGTAGGGCAAATGAGGATGCCAGTTACTAGGTCCATCAGTAGCTGTGGCCTGAGTTTTCTATCATCCTCTAAACCATCATTTATAAATTGGTAATCAGGTCTTACCCCTATAAGAAGAGCACCTTATTTAGTAATTCATTGTTCATTAGGTTGTCTGGATTTTATCATTTGTACCAATTACATGTTCTAAAACACAGGTGTAAAATAGTTTACTAAGTCCATTATTCACTATCCTTATATACTCACTGTATCTCCATATCTTAATATTAATGTCTCACGTATCCTACCAAAGACAGTTCTTTTTTTATCCATGACTCTGTTAGTATACATAATGTAAAAAACATTAGCCAGGGATGGTGGCTGACACCTATAATCCTAGCATTCTGGGAAGCCAGGTGGGAGGATTGCTCAAGGTCAGGAGTTCAAGACCAGCTTGAGCAAGAGTGAGATCTTGTCTCCACTGAAAATAGAAAAATTAGCCAGACAACTAAAAATATATATATAGAGAAAAATTAGTCAGACATGGTGGTGCCTGCCTGTAGTCCTAGCTACTTGGGAGGCTGAGGTAGAAGGATCACTTGAGCCCAGGAGTTTGAGGTTGCTCTGAGCTAGGCTGACACCACGGCACTCTATGCCGGGCAATGGAGAGAGACTTTGTCTCAAAACAAACAAAAAAAAAATTGACAATTTTCTGGTTTAAAAGAACAATGCAAATACTAAACCAGAGAAAAATCTTTCAAAATGATAGTCTATTATTCAACTGTTATGCCTACTTTCATGTATAATGAAACATAACACTTTCCCTAAACTTTATTTTGAGATTAAAATTATATATACAAATCATAATTATTGAAATAAAAATTGAGATGATTTACATGAATAGCATACATATGGTTAAAATTTGTTAATAATCATTAATGAGAACATAAAGAGGAAGTCATTGATAATAGAAAATTTTAGGAAATTAGGTAATATTTAGATAAGATTTTTCTAGACATCCATAGAAGAAGAATTTCCAGGTATCTCTTTGATGTCAGCTTTGTTTCCACAAATTTTCAAATTCTATTAAAAAATGCACATATTTATTTATTTTGGTTGTTGCTGTGATTGCCTTTGGTGTCTTCTTCATAAATTCTTTGTGTAGGTCAATGTCTAGAAGAGTTTTTCCAACATTTTCCTCTAGAATTATTATAGTTTCAAACCTTAGTTTTTGTTTTGCTCCCTGAATCTTCTGTCAGCTCAAATGTATGACTTTAAAATCTATTATTGGCGATTAATCTGTTCCATTGCACTTATCAACTCTGAAGAAATTATTAGGTAACTCATTTATTTTGTTTATTATTAATACATGCTGCCTTTTCCCATTAAAATGTAAAAGGGGCAATTTTTTTGTGTATTATTCAGTAATGTATCCTGGGCACATAAACAGTGCCTACCATGTAGTACATGCTTAGCAAATATTAGTTGAATGGGCAATATACTTTCAATTTAACTTCTAGAATATTCTATTTTATGTATGGTTCAAAATTTATCCATTTATATACCAATGTTTATTTAAATAATTTCTTATTTTTTCATATTGTAAATAATTTTGCAAGATATCCTTGCATACATAAGCAAAAGTCC
>CAUYSK010002969.1:0-18877 GCA_963575035.1 Avahi laniger
TGTGTTGATCAGTTAATACCAATTTGATGGTGAGTACATGTGGTGCTTGTCTTTCCATTCTTGGGATACCTCACTTAGTAGAATGTGTTCCAGCTCTATCCAGGAGAATACAAGAGGTGCTATATCACCATTGTTTCTTAAAGCCGAATAGTACTCCATGGTATACATATACCACATTTTATTAATCCACTCATGTACTGATGGACACTTGGGTTGTCTCCACATCTTTGTAATTGTGAATTGTGCTGCTCTAAACATTCGGGTGCAGGTGTCTTTCTTATACAGCATCATTTGCTCTTTTGGGTAGATGCCCAGTAATGGGATTGTTGGATCGCATGGTACTTCTACTTGTATCTTGAACAAGAATGCTAACAGTGTGCAGAGCACAGCTGTCCATTTTTCTTAAAAGCTTACATATGTGCATAGACAGTGCAAACTCCATTTCATAGTGATACTTTTGAGCTGTATGTTAGAAGTGGATTTAGACTATTGCTACGTATTTTTATAAGAATTAGATTTTAAAAAGTGGTCACAGTACATCCTGTCTGGTAGATCACACCCTCTGCCATGGTGTAATAAGACAAGTGTCATTGTCACTTCAGCAGCTCTGTGAAGAGTGCTGGACTGGAAAGCTGGAGATCCCGGTTCTTAACCTGAGTCTGCTACTAATTACACACATGACCCCAGGCAAGTCACTTAGCCTTTTATGGTGTCAGTTTCCTTATCTGTTAAATGAAGGAATTACACTAGATTATTTCCAGGGCTCCTTCTGAAAAAGTACAGGAGAGAGTTGTATAATTGAAAGGCAGGAAGTAGAATAATTGAGGCTTAGAATTCAGGGAGATTTCAAAATTACTTTGCGTTTTAGAAAATAGTTCCTGGATATGCTTAACGTGCTACATCGCACATTTGGTGGTTAAATTGGTAAATGTCACTCTATCTTACTGATGTGGTTTCTGTTTGCTGCTAACAGTTTAATGTTCAGGACAGAATCTTCTCAATGGTTACTTCAGAAGAATGGAAGTGAGGGTTTGGTGAACAGACTAACTTTGGGATTTTTAACAATGAATGCATGTTACTTTTACTGTGTAAAAACAGCTCATAAAATTTTTTTGAAAGAATTTTTTAAAAGAAAATTAATCGAGAGGAAAGAGATGCTATATAATCTTTAGAAAGTAATACATGGCCATTCTGCTACCTTATGTTTAACTCTTTCTGCAGTGTTTGGGGGGCTTAATCTCACTCCTGTTCATGTGTATTTTTTCTGAGGCCACCTTTGTTAATTCTTATTTTGTGTATGTGTCCATAAAAGTGTCTCTTATTAGAAGCCAAAATCTAAACAACTGAACACGTGATCTGCACAATAGCAATTCTTTCTAATAATAGGTATTGGTTGATAGCTGCTGTTGAAATGGTCTGAGACTGGGAAAGAAAACTTTTAACGTTTATATTTTACCAAGTTTGGTAAGTTTTGAGATGTTTCTGCTTCAGTAGCAGTGCAGTTGACTTTTGGACAGAGGAGAAAGCCTTCTAAAATTATTGGTTTCTACATGTTATCATCCACTGATGAAGGTCAGATTTATTTTGATCTTATCATACTTTCCAGTGAACTTTGAGAAGTGTGCTGCTTCATGATTTTATCCTAATTCCCTGGGGGTAAAAATTGAAAACCTAATAAATATAATTTGTAAATTTTCTAGATTGATCCTTATGATTTGTTTATACACTAAAAAACCTCATACTAGGTATTATTTTAAAGAGAATAAATGCAAAATGGTGTACTGTTTGTCAGTGAAATCAAACCGTGAATCATTTCTTTGCCCAGTTTATTTAAAATATGTGGTCATGCAAGTCTTTAACTGTCTGCTAAAAAACAATTCAACAGCCTACAGACTGTCAAATTAATAATTTTCTGCAATATATTAGTGGGGGAATTTCTTAAGAACATCTTTAGAGAGTAGAAGATTTAAGTAAGCTAGACTTCTTTTATGTGATCTTGACTGGCAATACTTCCTGAAGCATGTGGATGTAAATTGGTAGAGTGCACCACAGAATGATACAGAGTTCTCAGGGAGAGAACTGGTTGAATCAAATAAAATGGACTTCGCACATTTTAGCAAGTTCGGGACACTAAGAAAAGACCTTGGGGAAGTAACTTTGACCAAAGGGAATCCAAGAGAACTGGATATTCTTGAAACAAGTAATTTTATCAGAAAAATCTATATAGTACATATAGAACACAGAATAATAAAATGCCTCCTTTGAGCCTTGAAGTATATCAGTGCCTTGAGCCAAGTTAGAAAAGCACAAAAAAGTGAAATCAGGCCAAATTGCTAGAGTATTCAGAGAAAAAAATGTGTCAGACAAGGTCATAAAATATTATGCAAGAAGGGAGTTTTAAAAGGAGGTATAAGAAGTAAGATATCATTCTTGTAATGATAAAACATCTTCTTAATGTGTCCTTCATAATTTTAACAACCCCCTTTATAGGCGTGCTGGCTGCAAACATAATTTTTAAAAGATATTTTAACATTTTAAGATGTCACAGCTCTCACAGTGTCCTATTGCCTAAGAGGGCAAGTAAACCTTATCTTGTATCTTATTAGAATTGGGATTCATTTTAATTGCGAGAAGAAAATTCTTGACGTTGAAAAGTTTTAACTTGCGCAAATATTAGGTATAAGGCAAAGGGCAAAGACCAAGGGAAAAGTCATTAGTCTCAGGAGACAGAGTTGATTGGAAAAGCAGGGTTCCTTATTTTTGATGTCATTCCATCTCATTGGTCAGTTTCCCAACACAGGAACAGTTTGTGATGACAAAGATAATAGAATGTTAAATTGAAGAAGAAAGTAAAGTTGGTTGAAAAATACTGTTGGAATTGATTTATGCAAATTGTCTGGGTTGTTGCAGAGCAAGTTTTCCCCAAACTTAGGAAAAGCAGATGGAAAAAGGAAAATAATTTATCTTTCAACAGGAGAAATGATGGCCCTGCTAAATTTAGACTCTTCGGCTTTAACTTGCGACATCTGGGAAAATACTCAAATCTGTTAATCGTCTAATTTGTAACCACCTAGAAGAGCCCAAGATCCAGGACAGCCCTCTAACATGGGCTTTTGAAGGGCAAATATTACCAGGCTGATTTTGTTTCCTTTAATAAAAGATAAAAATGTCTTGTCGAGGAAGAGGAAAGCAACATATTGTCTCTCTGGATGTCAACGAGGCTTTTTATTCATTCATTGTGAAGGGCTTGCCAACGAGCTAAGAAGACTTGAACTGGACTGCAGTGCTGTTCGGGGGAATGTCTAGATAGACTGTGGGGTGTGTGTGTCCAAAATGGGTCAGTGCAGTGGCTCAGCACCAAGTCAGGGGGACACAGCAAGTGGAGCCTCCCCCCGGAAAAGTTCTCTCACTGTTGTGTGAAAGAGCCTGGCTTGTGACAATCTGTAATATATGAGGATTCTTTTTGCTCTTTGAAAAGATTCGTAGTCAGTCTCTATAAAAAGCTACCACCCTAAAGGATCTCAATTATTCATTTTTTGATGTATAAATATTCAATTTACATACAGTTCGTAAGGGGCACTTCTTCTGTGGAAAGTCAAGTACAGATGTCCTAAATATCTTTATCAGTTACCTTAGCTGGGGAAATTAATAGCATGTTCATTAAACTTGCACATTATATGAAGTCTAGCAAGGTCACTAATATTTTGGAAAAGGATTACAAGTGACCTTCAGAGACAGAACAGGAGTTTTCAGAAAGGGCTCTAACACCACTCCCACATCCCCTTCTGGACAGTTGACCTGCTTTTATCTCTTTTATTTGTTTATACTTCCTGGCAAGATTTCAACAGAAGAAAGGATTCCTCTGTTTTAAAAAATAAAAATAAATAAAAATCAATGAATCAGAGAAATGATTTGGCCAAAATGGGATGAAGTTCAGGAAGGACAAGTACTAGGATGCTGAGGTTTGGGGGAGCCACTAAATAACACCCTCTCCTTTCCCTCCTCCACTTGAAACCAATAGAGAAACAAGACACAGGAGCCAGCCAGCATCCTAAATAACAGCCTTATTCCTGGTAAAAGCTAGACAGGCGGATATAGCCTTAGATGTGTGCTCACAAAAACCTTCCAAATAGTTCACATACTGACAGACCTCCCCTGTGGGTCTGTTGTAGGTGTGGAGCCTGCTCCTCAAGCACCACATGCCAGAGAACATACCAGCGAATTTAAAAGAGCTTCAGCAACAGATCTAGCGAAAGCATGCCGGTTTCCTGGTTCCAAACCCACCAGTCAGATTAGAAGATGGAAATAAGGGTGCAGAGAGTGGTAGAAAACATTTCATTTAGGCTTTGCCCTTCTGAGGAGAGGAGTGCAAAATCTCTTCTTTCTGTAGTGATATGAGTGGGGAATAAATGGCTCGGGGCTGGTCGGATAGAGCTGGGACCAGAACCCAGGTCATTGATAGACTGAAAGGCCCATGTTTTTCTGTTAGTATGAAAAAACATTTTTAGTTAACTGTACAAATTTAAGCCAAGACTGAATTAACATATTTACTAAGACAGGAGATGTTTTCTTTCTGTAAGTCAGATTTCTATAAAGGATTGTTACAAGATACAGAATTATAGGATATGAAAACTAGAAGGGATCTTAGAGCTGGTTTTTCAGCCCTTTTGTTCCTTGGTTGAGGAAACAGAGCCACAGTGTGGTTAACTGACTTACCCTGGACGACTTGCCAAGCTAGTTAGTGACAGCCAGGAATAGACCGGGGTCTTCCAATTCCAAATTTACTGTTCCCCAGACCCAATTGTTCTGTACTTAGACATTAGGGAAAATAGGCTTAAATTAAAATGACGTTTGGAAATTTCATTAAACTTATGAACTTATGCTCATCTAACATGACATGTCTGTGAAGCATACCTCAAATATAGTGTGGGTTCAGTTCCAGACTACCATGTTAAAAGTAAGTTACAAGAATTTTTTGGTTTCCCAGCGCATATAAACATTATGTTTACACTATAGTCTATGAAGTGTGCGATAACTATGTCTAAAAAAACTCAGTGTATATACCTTAATTAAAAATACTTTATTGCTAAAAAATGCTAATGATCAATCTGAGCCTTCAGCAAATCCTCATCTTTTTCTTGGTGAAGGGTTTTGCCTCAATGTTGATGACTGCTAACTGATCAGGGTGGTTGCTGAAAGCTGGGGTGGCTGTGGCAATTCCTTAAAATAAGACAACAAAAAGTTTGCCACATTGATTGATTCTTCCTTTCATGAAAGATTTCTCTGTAGCATGCAATGTCGTTTGATAGCATTTTACCCACATTAGAACTTCTTTCAAATTTGGAATCCATCCTCTCAAACCCTGCCACTGCTTTACACAATAATATTAAGTTTATGTAATATCCTAAATCCTTTGTTTCCATTTCAGCACTGTTCACAACATCTTCATCAGAAGTAGATTCCGTTTCAAGAAACCACTTTCTTTGTTCATCCATAAGAAGCAACTACTTATTAATTAAAGTTTTATCATGAGATTGCAGCAATTCGATCACATCTTCAGGTTCCACTTCTAGTTGTTTTACTGTTTCCACCACAGCTGCAGTTACTTCCTCCCCTGAAGTCTTAAACCCCTCAAAGTAATCTGTGAGGATTGGAATCTACTTCCAAATCCTGTTAATGTTAATATTTTGACCTCCTCCCATGAATCACAAATGTTCTTAATGACATCTAGAATGATGAATCCTTTCCAGAAGGTTTTCAATTTACTTTGCCCAGATCCATCATAGGAATCACTATCTATGGTAGCTATAGGCTTATGAAATATATTTCTTAAATAATAAAGCTTGAAAATCAAAATTATTCCTTGATCCATGGACTGCAAAATGGATGTTGTGTTAGCAAGCATGAAAGTGACATTAATTTTCTTGTACATCTCCATCCAAGCTCTTGGGTGACCAGGTACATTGTCAATGTGCAGTGATGATTTGAAAGGAATCTTTTTTTTCTGAGCAGTAGGTCTCAGCAGTGTGCTTAAAATATTCAATAAACCACGCAGTAAACAGATGTGCTGCCATCCAGGTTTTGTTGTTCCATTTTCAGAGCACAGACAGAATAAATATAGTATAATTCTTAAGGGCCGTAGGATTTTAGGGATGGTAAATGAACATTGGCTTCAACTTAACTCAACCAGTTGCATTAGACCCTAACAAGGGAGTCAGCCTGTTCTTTGAAGCTTTGGAGCCAGGCATTGACTTCTCCTCTCTAACTATGAAAGTTCTAAATGGCATCTTCTTTCAATAGAAGGGTGTTTCGTCTACCCTGAAAATCTGTTGTTTAGTGTAGTAATGATTTTAGCTTGATCTTCTGGATAACTTGCAGCTTCTACATCACCACTTGCTGCTTCACCTTGCACTTTTATGTTATGGAGATGACTTCCTTCTTTAAATCTCATGAACTAACCTCTGATACCTTCAAACTCTTCTTCTGCCATTTCCTCACCTCTTTCAGCCTTCATAGAATTGAAGAGAGTTCGGACCTTTCTCTGAATTCAGCTTTGGCTTAAGGGAATGTTGTGGATGGTTTGATCTTCTATCCAGACCACTCAAACTTTCTCCATATAGTAATAAGGCTGTTTTGCTTTCATATCATTCATGTGTTCACTTGAGTAGCACTTTTAATTTCCTTCAAGAACTATTCCTTTGCATTCACAACTTGGCTAATTCTTTGGAGGTGCAGCTTTCAGCCTGTCTCAGCTTTTGACATGCCTTCTTCACTAATCTTAATCATTTCACTAGCTTTTGATTTAAAGTGAGAGACCTGTGACTCTTCCTTTCACTTTAACACTTAGAGGCCATTGTAGGGTTATTAACTGGCCTGATTTCAATATTGCTGTGCCTCAGGGAATAGGGAGGCCAGAGGAGAGAAAGAGAGACTGGACGCTGGTTGATGGAGCAGTCAGAACACACACAACATTTATTAAGTCGTATGTGGGCATGGTTCGTGGCACTCCAAACAATTACAATGGTAACATTGAAGATCACTGATTACAGATTACCATAACAGATATGATAATAATGGGAAAGTTTGAAATATTTTGAGAATTACCAAAACGTGACACAGAAACACAAAGTGAGCTCATGCTGTTGGAAAAATGACGCCAATGATGCAAGATTGCCAAAAATCTTTAATTTGTGAGAAACATGATATCTGTGAGGCACAATAAAGCAAAGCACAATAAAATGAGGTATACTTGTATACAAAATGTACGGAAGAGTCTCTAGTATAGTGGTTTAAGTTGCTGGGCTCTGAAGTTAGGCTACCTGGGTTCAAATCCTGGCTATGCCATTTACTGGTTGTTTGACTTGGGCAAGTTGCATGGCTTCCCCAAGCCTCAGTGTCCTCATGTATAAAATGGACGTAATAACAGCACCTGCCTCGAGGGTGGTTATGAGGCTCAGATGAGAAGGATGTATATGAGATGCTGTGCTTAGCATAGGTGAGTTCCTAACATGTAGGCACTGATAAATATTAGCTATCATTATTCATCATCATCATCATTTTACTTCTGTGAGACTTTTAAAACTTGACCTGTGAAGATGATAAACTCTTGGTTCAGGATTTTATAGATCCCAGGTTACTTCTTTGTCCTAAACCTCCATTCTTTGGGCCTCCCAGGATAGAAGCTTCCTAATCATCTTTTACTCTCTCTCGCCTTTAGGCCTGTGCTCTGTCTGTCACCAAGTCCTATCTCGTTTGTTTCAAATCTTTCTCATTTAACTCCTTCTCCATGCCCATCCCAATTCAGGTCCTGATTCCCACAGGCCTGGATTATTGTTCAAGCCTCCTAGCTTTTTTTTTTTGACTACAGGTTCACCTTCCTCCATTCTGTCCTATATGTCACTGCCAGAATGTTCTTCCTGAACTTTTATCCTTTTCCCCCCTCTTGCTTTGGTATCTGTAATGCCTCAATTATCTGCTGCATCAGGACCAAGCCCTGTTGCCCGACCTTCACGTCTCTCTAGAACATCAATGTCCAATAGAAATATAATGTCAGCCATACACATAATTTAAAGTTTTCTAGTAGCCACATTAAAAAGTAAAAAGAAATGGGTAAAACTAATTTTACCAATATATTTTATTAATACTGAAAATATAAAAACTATTATCATTTCAATATGTAATCAATATAAAATGAATAATGAGATATTTTGCATTTTTTTTTGTTCTGTGTCCTCAAAATCCCCAGTGTATTCTACACTTACATCATATCTTAATGTAGACTAGTCACGTTTCAAGTGCTCAATAGCCACATGTGGCTAAGGGCTAGTGTATCAGATAGTGCAGTTGCAGACTGTGACTTGCCACCGCTGTCACCCCCACAAATACCTAAATGTCACTTCTTCCTTCTTTGTTGAAACAAAATAGAGATGGCAATACCGTACCTATTTTATAGGATTGTCCTAAGCCAATGTGAAATGTGAAAGTGCTTTGTAAGCTGTGAAGTTCTGAAAGAATGCATAGAAGTTATCAGAAGTAAAGGTTTTACTGAGAGTAGGATATCTTTAGAGTAAAGTAATTTGAAAGAAGAAACCATATTAGGAAGGCGTATTTGTAGTCCTGAATTCATTTATGAAAAAAATTACCTTTAAACAATGAATGGGGAGTATAAACGTATACTTTTTCTGGCTATCTCTTTATAATTACCTTTTTGGAAGAAATCTGTCACATTAATAAGGTTCTGTAAATATTACAATAAATCTGTGGGCCTTTTTTCCTTTAGCATTTTGAGAAATGATGTATGGGCATTTAGTTCTTCTCTTGACATAGGAGCTGGATTGCTACCAAGGGTTTCATTGCTCTGAGTAGTAAATGTGGCCCACACACTTTGTGGTACTGAGGTAGGAGTGGCATTAAAAATTTCTCATATTATCCAGTTCATTGCAAAGAATAGGAATTGACCTAAAAACAGAATGTCAGAGATTAAGAGGTAGAAACTGTATTAAAGTGCTTTCAATCTATATTATAAAGGAAAATTTAAAGAGTAATTATTCTGACAGATTCGTGAGTAAGACTACCAACAATCAGGGCACATTATTTTAAATGCTGATGAGTTGTAAAGTGGTACCCGATTTGGGTACCACTTGTCCCAGCCCTTTTCCAAATCAATTGGCCACTAATTTTGCTCTAGTCATACCTTAAACTACCACGTGGTCCTTAAGGAGTTCAATATTTAATATAAATATAACCATAAGTTTACAGTGTGGAAATAAGATTGCTGAATGAAGTCACTCAAAAAAAAAGTCAACTTTATATAGTGGCTTTGAGGTAAAAGACCCCATCATTCACAAGTTTGCCAAAGCCAGAAACCTAAACCTAATGCATGACCCTTTCTCTCTCTCCCATCCCTCTAATTAACTACTAAGTCTTTAGGACTCCACCTGTGAAATATTTCTTTAATCTGCAACCTCCTTTCCATCCCCTCTGCCAGGCTTTCATCACTTTTCTCATAAGATCTTGCAACAGTGTCCAAACCAGTTTTCCTACCTCCTCAAGCTTCAGCCTCCCCTCCACCCCACAATTTATTCTCTAACTACCAGCAGAACGATCTTGCTAAAACACATGCTAAACATGCCGCTCCCGAATTAAAAACCTTGAGTTCTTCCCAGGGCCAACAGATAAAATCCAAACTACTGAGTATGGTGTATAAAGTACTTTACAGTTAGAGCCCAAGTGATCTTATCAGCCTTGCCTCCTGCCGAGTGCCGAGAACAATGATAATCAGATTGCTGATGATTCTCCAGTAAGCCCTATTCTCTCATGAACTCTCTGATCTCTTCCCTTGGACAGTCCCCTCCACCCCTCACATCAGTAAGTCTTATGATCTTGTTTTGATCCCGTCAGGCTTTGTCAAATGCCCCGCCTTCTGTAAGAAGCCTTCCCTCAGCTCTCCGGTCATTTGTTCTTTCAGTCTCCATAAGTGCATTCCTTACTCCTTTGTGGCAGGAACCTCCCCCCCCCCCAGGGCTAATTCCTCTCCATATCCCCAACATGTAGCATTCTGCCCACTATAGCATAGTTGGTCAGTAAAAATTTGTTGAGTAAATAAAGAATTGATGCTGTCCTCCTCCTACCTTTCTCTTCTACCCTAAAGAAGAAATCTAATTTCCAAATTCAGTGTGATTTACAATCACCTACTGATAGTTCTAGGTATTTGACAAGACATTTTGAATTATAATTCTTCCTTTTCACTAAATTTTAGTTTTTCTGGTACAGTAAGATTTTTCCTTGGGCCATAAAGAAGTATTCTCATCCCCTACTTTCCCAGGTACTAGAAGTCATATATACAGTTTGGCCAAAGGAGCACATGGAAAGTTTTTACCTTTAGATCCTTCAACCTATATGATACGTTAGGAATACTAAAACAAAAACCAACAACCTAAGCACATCTTTAATTTCACAGAATCCCCAACTATTGGACCGGGAATGGATCTTAATCAGGACCTCTTTCATCTTGTATGGTTGTGCAGGTTGTGAACTGTTTAACCCTAGGGGGCACCATACTCATAGATTACAGTGTGAATGACTTTCTCCCCCAGGGTGTCAGCATTTGCAACCTGCAACCTTACACAGTGTCCTTACTTATCTAATCCTCCTCCTTTTCAAATAAGGAAATTTAGGTCCTAAGAAGCCAACAGGTTTGCTCGAGCTCACATAGATATTTTTTGATAGCATCCATATGCAATAACTGGCCCCTTTTGTGCTTCTCTGGCATTCTGCCAATCTAACTTGCTTTAGAAGACCATGAAACTAGAAAAGAGTATTTGCTGTAGTTGTATGGATAATGAATAATATGCCTTCAGCTAAACATAAAATTCAAATAATTTAGTTTACCTCTGTATTATTTGCTCTTGCTTTCCACTTCCAGCTGCACTGGTCTGGTTGGCATAACTTCAGCATTCAGCATATCACACTGCTGCCCTCAGGCTCACTGGGGCTCAGGTGGTTGTTTATTCCACCATGTTGCCAAGCTGTGCTGTCTGCTCCCTCCCTTGCTAGCCCATTCCTCTGTGACTTCTTGTTAGCTGCCACCTCCTCTGGCTTCTCTTCTTGGCATTTTGTGCTGCTTTATTTTTATAGTCATCTCTGACCAGTCAGCATGATCCTTTCCTTCCTTCTATTCTACAAACCAATCAATCACAGCATGTTGGCTGTTGACCTTGGGTCTTAGGTTCTTCGCAGCTGTTCACAGCTGCTGGGGATGCCTAGAGGATGCGGCTTCTTTGCCAAAACGTTTTGTTTCTTTTTTTTTTTCCTCCCCTTATGCTAGATTTTGGACTTTCTGAATGCTTGACGATGCCAGAATGGTTATCTCCAAATAAGTGTGGTTCTATTTCTATAAGTCCTCTTTTACTCTTGTTTAAAAGTGAAAATCCTTGCTTGGGAGGAAGAATCTTGGTTAGAAAAATTCATGTAGATCAGACACTCAACATAGTTAATTGTCCCTACCAAGGACAATGCATTTAGAAAATAACTAAACTTCCCTTCCCCCTTATCCATGCTCATCATCAGTGACAACCTAAAGTAACCGAGGTATTTTGGTAGGTTTGGTTGAGCTTGAATAGAAAACTCGACCTCTTGAGCCAAAGCCCTCCAGCCTTAATGGACTAATGCTTTGTTTGAGTTCTTTGCTCTGGTCATTAAAGCTGGCAGATCTTTCTGAAACTGCTTGCTTACTTCAGTTCTACTTGATCAGTCAAGATATAGAATAGAATTAGGTTAAGGAACAATCAATTTGTCAGAGGTTTGATACTTGCTGTTTAGTGGTTATTTGCACTTTATATATTGTTCATTGTATAATTGGGAATTTCTTTGTAAATGTTTGGTTTTCAGGCTGGTTGGAAGGAAAATCACGCAACATTCATGAGTGAACTAAAAAATCTTCAGGCTTCTGGACTGACTACTCTTGGTCAGGCTCTAAGATCCTCATTTGATTTGTTAAATCTCAATAGATTAATATCTGGAATAGACAATTATGGACAGGTAAAAAAATTTTAAGTGAGTACAGCTAATTTATTTTGGTGACTTGGGGTAAGAATTTAAAATTGAGCATGGTTACCAAGTTTTCTGCTACTTTCCATATCCTCTCAATAGATATTCATATACCTTTTAAATACATACTTTAAAAAAATCCCTCTTTTTTGGGTTCTTTTATGTGTCTTGATTATAAAATAGTTAAAATTGCCTAACATCAGATCATAAGATGTCTGACAGTGGGATGAATAAATTGCTGAGAAATATTAGAAGAAGACAACTGGAGGAAAACTTTCAGTGTCCTAACTCCCCTGCCCCTCCCAATTCGATGAGAAGGCTCTAGGATAAGAGGAAAGGCAGAATAGCATTTGCTGCGGCTACCATTGCCCTTTCCTCCCCTAAAATCTCTGTTCACAGTAACCAGAGTCGCTGTCCAGGTTGCAGAGGCTAATTGTCCTATCTGTGCCAGGATTTTGACTCAGGTGAATGGATTCATGACGTGGATGATACCCCCATTATAATCTCTTTAATGTCATTATTTTGTGATTACTTGGAAAGCAAGGAGAGAGGTATGTGAATGTTAATAGTTTGGGGAGTTCCTGAATTATAAGAATTCCTCAGTTTATACTGAATGTTACCTCTTCAGGGATTGTTATTTTGATTCCTACCCATTTTGTTCCCTAATCTTTTCCTTCTTATAATATTTATCCAGACAAATTTTGTCATATACTTGAGAGATCATTGGCAAGGCCAATGTAAAAGTTTAAATACAATTTTATTACTTTACATGACTCTAATGCTTTTTAAATGTATTTTAGGGGAGAAATCCATTTTTTTTAGAACCATCTATTTTAATTACCATCACAGATGGAAACAAGTTAACGAGTACTGCTGGTGTTCAGGAAGAGGTGAGATTTTTTTTTTTTAATTTTGTTCAAATGGCAGAGAACATGCAGCTATTTCTGTGGGAGGCATTTCCAGTTAAGCATAAGTTTGGTCAAATCTCCCATTTTGGTAATCCTTTTGAAAAATTGCTTAATTTTATTGAGTTACATGAAAGAAAAGTGAACCCTTTAACTCTTTATTTATTCATTTTTGTATGGGTTGTTATGATGAGCCTTTTCAAATTTTGCCTCATCAGCTTCATCTTCCTTTGAATTCTCCTCTGCCTGGAAGTGAACTAACCAAAGAACCTTTTCGTTGGGATCAACGGTTATTTGCTCTGGTGTTACGATTGCCTGGAGTGGCTTCTACTGAGCCAGAGCACCTAGGGAGCGTACCAACTGATGAATCTGCCATCACACAGATGTGTGAAGTCACAGGAGGTATTGGCAATATTTAACATTTCTGAAGAAAGAATTCAGGGCAGCAGAGTATAGTTTTCTTTAAATGCCATATCCAGTTTTTGCTTGTTTTCTTTCAAAATCTTTTATCTCTGTTGCTTAAGTGCATCATTGGTATGATATTTGCTGCCAATGTAGTTATGATTATTTCAAGTTAATTTTAGGATTTTAAATGCTTATATTATGAAATAGTATTTTATTTGCTCCAACTTTTGCTATTTGCTTTTCCTCCTGGTATAGGTCGCTCCTACTGTGTGAGAACACAGAGAATGTTGAATCAATGTTTAGAATCTCTAGTTCAAAAAGTTCAGAGTGGTGTAGTTATTAATTTTGAAAAAACAGGACCAGATCCACTTCCTACTGGAGAAGGTACAGTACAAAAATTTTTTTAACTCCAAAGTGTTGTATAGGAGAATGATCTGAGATTGAGAAGACATGAAACAAATTATAATAGACACAGACCTCACTATTGACATGCATTTGAGTAGTTACAAACATCCATCCAAACAACTACAATGCATTCATTGCCTGCGTATACATGTTAGTTGGCCAAATTCTAACAACTTTAATCTCATGTCCAATGTCCCTAAGAAACTTTCTCCTTTTACCAACCCATTTTATATTCCCCGATCCCAAGTCTTGGAATGATACTGACTCGTTTACCTCTCTATTCACAAAATATCTGGAGATTCACCACAATGTACCACTTAAGTAGTAATCTGGTTTTGGTCTTGTGAGTACCAAATATGTTGAGCTATCTTTATGAAATCTGTGTTAGTTACTGCTCCTCAGTAAGAGACTGTGAGTGTTTATCCAGGAACTGCTTGTGTTCTCTAAGCTCCTTCACTAGTATTTTTCTAGTTACTTTTTAACTGCAGAACCTTTTCTCTTCAAATGAGATTTTTTAGAAAGTTCAGCATCTAAAAAGAGATTAAAGCTGAGTTACTTTTGCATAGAGGAAGTTAAATAATAGTGAAGCTCCAGATATTTTGTGAATGGATGTTTGTAACCACTTGAATGCATGTGGATTTCAAAGGGATCAGGAAACTAAACAGCACCATGATAATGCTTTGTAAGAGTTCCTTAGAGCTGTGTTCTAGGTTATAACTTCTTCTCATTTCTAGCAGTTCACACACATACATACATGTGTATATATAGACTCTGTTATTACCGCAGTGTTTGTCTGATCCCATCCATACATTTTCATTGCCTTGATGAAAGACAAAGGGGGCAAGTGCCACAAAGCAGAAAGCTACACATTTCTGTCTGAAGCAGTGGATCCCATGGTTCCTGACCTTTGTTGTTGTTGCTTTCTCTTTAGTTTCCTGATCCCTTTGAGAAGCTGTTGGAAAAATGTAGACCTCTTGCCCTAGAAAAATGGACATAGGGCACACACACAATTTTATAAATAATTTCAGGGATTTCTTGAACTCCAAGTTAAGAATACCTGCTATAGAAGACTGAGGCCCCATGGCCTATTTTAAATTAACATTATAGGAAGGACATGTTATATTGCTAGTGATTGACTGCTCAGTCCATAACTTTGTGCTCACTACCTTAGCATAAACTGGAAACTTTCGTATTGAAACCTACTGGGATTTGGTGTCATGTGAATAGCTCAGATTTTCTTCCTAGCTCCAGTTCCCCTTTGTCCAGAGTTCTTAACCTTCCAGATTCTGATGAATGCCAAAAAGCCTTTCCTCAGAAAAATGCACATTCTGAGAATTGTGAACTCAACTTCAGGGGGGCCCTCCAAAGCCATTACGTTTTCCCTAGAGCTTAAATGGACCCAGTAAATCTGGTCTAAAGTAATTACTTGTTTAAAGGAATACTTAAGTAAATCAAATGACCTGTAACTTAAGAAAAATGAGACGCAAATCATTAAAGCATACCTTTAACAAATATTATTTAGACTAATGAATCATTGCATAAAAAGTTATGTAACTCTGCCTTGCCCTGTTTTTTTTTGGGGGGGGAACAAATGAAATATGCTGGTGTAAATCATTAAAATGCATTCAAGATATGTTATTTAGCATCATATAATGCCTAGTTTCCATGGAATTTTAATGGCGAATGGGGAAACTATAGTGAATTAATCCATAATAAACTTGATGCATTTGCTTTGTGTTCCCTCCCCCACCCAGCTATATATATATATATATATATGTATGTATATGTGTGTGTGTGTGTGTGTGTGTGTGTGTGTGTGTGTGTGTATATATATATTTTGTATTGCCAGCAGTTCTTCTAGCTTTAAGTGAATTTGGATAGTTTTTATTTTGCCTTTGTGGTCATTGGGTCTAACTCTTCAGTAAAGAATATTTTTTTGTCTACTTGGAATTTATGATCTATTTTGTCAGATTCCCAAAATGTAAAAATTATACCAGAAAATGACCAGTTTCATTTGCCTAATTTGGTAATTGAATTCTTAAAAAATAACTGTAATGTTTTGGTGTGTTTAATTTATGTGTCTAAGTCTCAGAAAATTTAAAACTAGTTTTACACTAGTTTTCCACATTACTACCTTTCTCATAGTAGGTTAAGAGGGTGGGCAGTGTTGGATTAGCAGGGATGGATTTGATGAAGAGTTGCCAGAGAGAACATGTAAGAATCCTAGTAGTCACTTTTTTCCGTCCATTTTTTATGAATCATTGTTTTTGTTTTATTTTGGACTTTGCTTTCAGATGGAAAAATTTGTACAGGAAGATTAGCAGCTATAAAAAGAAATTAATGCCTTAGTTTGTCTTTTGTTTAACTTTTAGATGGACTTATGGAGTCATCTAGGCCAAGCAATTCATTTGCTGCTCAACCATGGCATAGTTGTCATAAACTCATTTATGTACGACCTAACTCTAAAACTGGTGTTCCTGTTGGACATTGGCCAATTCCAGAATCTTTTTGGCCAGATCAGAATTTACCTTCACTAGTAAGTGTCATAAAACAAAAAGGTAAACATCATTGTGGATTTTCAATTTGCTGATTACAGTGAACCTTTTAAAATAGCTTTGAGGCTTTTAGGCCAAGCCACAGGCAAGTAGGTCTTCCCTCTTTTGCCTTCTGCCTCTTAGTGCAAATCTAACTCGTGCGTAAAAGCAAGCGAGGACTTCCTTTATTTTCTGGCACTTTTTATTCTTTCTTTCAGTTGTGTTTGCCGCTTGAACTGCCCTTTTTGGATGTTAAAACATTGTTATTTTTGATGCTGTTGTAATTCGTTACTTGGTTTTCATTTCGGAGCAGCTGACTTGATTTATGTAGTGAACACAATGTCTAAAAAGTACTGGCATTGATTTTCATGCACAGCTGCAGGAAGTTCAAACCTAATTCACACCTTAAATGGGCTCTAGGAACATATTCAAAACATATTCACAATTGTACTTCTTCCTGCTTTTCATCTTTTTTTGTAATCAATAGACTTCTGTAGCAATGACGGGTAATTAAGCAATATTTTTAAAATAATCTCTAAGCAAGGACTTGTCTTTTTGGTCACTGCATGTGGTAGAAGAGGGTTTGATATTATAGTTGCTCCTAGTACCAGATCAATTGGCTTTTTTGTGAGGGGACAGTGCCTAGTAATAAGGGAGACTGTATGAAACCCATTCTCTCCTTCCTCCTCCTCCTCTCCCTCCAAATTTAAGAAGGCCTAAATAATTTCTCTTGTGTGGGCAGGGGGTTGGGGGCGCTGTGCAAACAGATCACTACTCTAGTTTAACACCTTCCTGTTTCAGCTAATCATTCTAAGTTTTAGAAATTTCTGACAGTGAACTGCATTTTCTCCTGGATTATTATTATTATTTGAGACAGTCTCGCTCTGTCACCCGGGCTGGAGTGCAGTGGCACTGGATTACTGGTTTTAGGCTCCTGCATTTTTTTTCAGGAGTAGCCATGAAAGGTCCAAATGTAAGACTGAAGAGCCCTTCAGCCCCTGCTGTGCATGAGGGTAAATGTCCTACTCATCCCCTCAGGGCTCCAAGGTGGCACACCTGTCAAATCTCAGCCCCTTCAAATCCCAGAGAATAGGTTTTACGGTGAATTTACTTCATTATTGCTACTACAAAGGCTTCGCTCATGTATTTATTGCTTTTTTATTAATACATGTTCAAATCTAAGAAGCCAGAAATATTTCACAAAGCTAATTAAAATGGAGATCATGAAAAACTAGAATAAGAGAAATTCTAAGTGATCCTCACATAGCTCATGTTACCTTTCCTCCATCTGTAAAAGCTCATTTGAGGCCTATTTTTCTTAACCCCCAAACATCTTGTAAGTCTGTAAATTATAAAGGCAAATGAGTTTGTTTTTACTTTTTATAAAGGAAGCAAAGATATTTTTCATATTCATATTAGCCTTACAGATCTCTCAGCAAGAATAGGCTGACCCACTTCTCCCCCTTGTCCCTGGGACTTGTCCTGTCTTCCTATCTTTCCATATTGCCCTTGCTGTCCTCCTTTCTCTCTCTGGTGCTCTCTAGTCACACAAGATAAACCTGTTCATAAAATGACTTCTCAACTAATCTGCTCTGGTAACCCAGGTACACAGGCCTTTGCAGCCCAGCCCAAAGCATCCCTAGCTGCAGCTATTCAAGGCAAGCATGTGGGTGTTAGCAGTGCTGGAAAAATCCATCTGAGCCCTGGAATTGTGACAGGCTCATTATTGGTCTCTATCTTGCCCGTTCCATGCCTTTACTATTTTTCATTTTGCTTGTTAGTGGCTTGAGCTCTGTGGTTATTTCATTTGAAAGTTGCATGAATTCCTCTTCCCCAGCAGTATCTGAACTATCTGTAACCTCATGGTATAAAGGAATGAAGGGTAGACAATGCTTGGAAGCTGCAAAGTAGATTTGAAATTCAGGGTTCATCCTACAGATCATAATTACTTCTTAAACACATTCAAAGCAGTTTTTTTTTTACTTCACTGAAACTCTAGTTATGAGTTTTATAATTTACTTTTCCTCTTCCCAATGCGAAACAGACGGTACAGAGAAAGGATCTGAGTCCCCTCTCCCATGAAAGCCATTGGTGATTCCTAGAGATCTAGTAACCCTCTTTCTCAAAACACCAGTTTGGGCCGGGCGCGGTGGCTCACGCCTATAATCCTAGCTCTCTGGGAGGCTGAGGCGGGCGGATTGTTTGAGCTCAGGAGTTCAAGACCAGCCTGAGCAAGAGAGAGACCCCGTCTCTACTAAAAAAAATAGAAAGAAATGATCTGGAAAACTAAAAATATATAGAAAAAATTAGCCGGGCATGGTGGCACATGCCTGTAGTCCCAGCTACTCGGGAGGCTGAGGCAGGAGGATCGCTTGAGCCCAGGAGTTTGAGGTTGCTGTGAGCTGGGCTAACGCCACAGCATTCACTCCAGCCAGGGCAACAGAGTGAGCCTATGTCTCAAAAAAAAAAAAATTAGTTTGTATCTCAGTGATGGTTTAACAAAATACAAAAGGGCTTGCAGAATTATCAGAAATGTAAGCTTACTTGATACTTGACCATCTTTTCTTCTCTTTTTTCAGC